>CAHIKZ030001736.1:252500-255000 GCA_903632075.3 Acanthosepion pharaonis | reverse complement strand
TTAAAGCCACGGAGACTGAAGGGGCTACTGCGTGGGGAAGAATTAGAAAACAGAAACATTATTAAGGAACAACAACAATAGATAAGTAATCAGTTGGATAATAGATACCGACTAACATAGCATTTAAATTTTTTGAAGATAAAATTTGGTGGAAAGCATGAAACCAGAAGAGATTTCCAAAAGAGGAAAGTGCGAGAGAAGAAACTGTTGACATAGAACTTACGGTTACATCTAGCCAAATCAACTGTAATTCGATGAGTTCTTTGTACGAACCTATTACTGAGCTTAAATACATCAATTTTACGTACCATAGCGAAGAGTGTTATTTATTTGTGAAAAGACAAAATGCGACACAATGCCAAAAAGGGAACGTGGTAAAGGACGGTCTTCTTCTCTCTTAAATCTAAACTTAGCTAACCACAATCACTGATCCAAACATACCACAATATTCCAAAAAAAGGGAATGAGGTAAAGGACGGTCTTCTTCGCTCTTAAATTTAAACTTAGCTAGCCACAATTACTGATCCAGACATACTACAATATTCCTAACACGAAAACAACGCATTCTTACTTAGCTTTCTTACTCCATCCACCATAATACCTCATTACCACACAAGTAACATAAAGGTTCCATATACTGACTATAAACCCCTAATAAATGACTTTATTTTGAAGAAATGGCAAGACGCTTGGAACAACTGTCAAAACAACAAATTATTTAAAATCAAACCCTCTCTAAAGAAACAACTAATTGAACAGAGAAAATCACGCAAAGAAGAAGCGATTTTATCCCGTATTCGCATAGGGCACACGCACATAACTCCCTCCTTCCTCCTAAAAGACGAAGATCCACCTGAATGCATAGCATGCCAGGAGGCTTGTACTGTGAAGCACTTCCTGCTTGATTGCGGTGACATGGCACATATTCGAAAATTAATATAATTCTAATTTGGTGTCTGATGATGAAAAGGGAAACTTTGATACTTGCCAGGTGAAAAATTTTCAAAGAACAACGCACCTCCGAAAACAGTGAATTTAAAAAGAAAAAAAAAAGCAAGACAACATCGAAAATGAAGGAAAGGAAAGGAAATAAAGGGAAAGTCTTTTTGAAAGCATTTCAACCTTATTTAAAGAAAAAGAAAAAAAAACAAAAAAACAACAGTTTGACCTTAAATGATCTCTTGCTTATCGATGGGTCGTTAAGTTTTAAACAAACAAAATAAAAACCTCATAATAACTATAAAAGTCTTAACTAGTTCCCATATGTAAAATTCATTTTCTGTTCGAAGAGGGGGAATAAAACAACAATTTAAAAACTAACCCCAATGTTTACCATAGGGAAGAGCGCATCCGAACAATTACCATGAAAGTATTTATAGAAAAGGAAAAGGGAAGAACCATTACCGCTCTGGGAAAGTGAGGGAAGGAGAGACGCTAGGACAGGACTAATAATATTGCCGATTCTTCTGTGGATTTTATCAAGACCTAAAGAAAAAAATTCTTCACAAGTCTATGTAAGCCATAGAAACTTTGTCCGGTTTTCAAGAATGCGAGTGAACACTCCTCCCCGTCTCAATAGCGGTCAGTCAGATTTATCAGTGTATTAAACTAAGAGCTTAGGACTATAATTAACAAGAACGTTGTCACATACCTCAAGCAGGAGAAACTGCTGAATGGCAAACAATACGGATTTCGATCTGTTTGGTTTTGATCGAATATATATATATATATATATATATATATATATATATATATATATATATATATATAGGATGGGTGTATACGGAATAAATTCCAATGACCAAAAAATATTTTAAAAAGAGCGCTCAGTACAGAGTAGAGCATATATAATTTATTCGAAAATTGCATCATAAATAATATTATAAAATCACTACAAAACAGCCATTTTGTTTCATCACTTCTGGTGTCTTATCAAGTTGATGGTGTTGAATGTAGAATATAGAATGTTGGATTCTACATTCAACACCAACTTTGATAAGACAGCAGAAGTTTTGAAATAAAAGAGCTATTATTTGTAGTGATTTTTATAACATATTTATGTTATAATTTTCGAATAAATTATACATATATATATATATATATATATATATATATATATATATATATATATATATATATATATATATATATAATATCTTTTCATTGATTGAACAATTCCAAGTTTCATGCCGAAGGAATTGTCAAATGCTAGAATTATTATTTTAAATAAAAATAAAAAAAATCCTGGACGCACGGTGGAGTAGTGGATAGCGGTTCAGGTTGAGGAAGCTGACTTTGAATTGCAGTAGAATCAATTACATTCCCTTACGTGCTAATATCATTGGTAAAAGGTATAACTTATCTATTTTTCTCCCAACTCAGCTAATACATTTGAGAAAGGTATTAATCCTCTTCTTCTCCCTCCAGCTATTGGTAAATAGCAGGAGAGACTGGGTTCTATAGACTTGGATGACAACTGGTCTATAAGAATGTAGATTGT
>CAHIKZ030001736.1:222500-250000 GCA_903632075.3 Acanthosepion pharaonis | reverse complement strand
GGCAGGTCGTGGTGTGTTGTTATGGCCACATTTCATGTTAATTTTTTTTTTTTTTTTTTTTTATCTCCGATGAAGTTGCTAGCGTTACATAGACTATTTTAATTATAACATTTATAATACGATGATGATGTTCCTCTGCCTGAATTGACTAGAGACCTCAACGTATTTTTTTTAAATATGGTCACTCATTTTTTACATGGGATGTCCTTGGAAGATGAAGTATATTCTAGGTCAACACTTCGACTGCTTAACACTTTTCTTTTCATCGCTTATTCTCTTTCCCCTCCATCTCTCTTTCTCTTACCCCGAAACATTTTTATTTTGAAATCTCTGTCTTTCCCGACATATCTTAAAATCTTTTTCCTTTTCACTTTTCACACTCTTTCAACATTTTTTTTTGTTTTTTGTATGTGTTTGGATAAAGTTAAACTCCAATCATTTTTGTAAAATTTTGATCTGAAGAGATGGGCGTCTGCTCCCATAAAATAAAGTTTCACTTAAATGGATTCCTAAAGACTTCGTTTACATTATTATATAAGCTCTGTTCTTACATTGAGCTCTCTTTGTATTTATACCCTGCTTGAAATATCGCAAGGAATTATTGAGTGTTTTTATATATATATATATATATATATATATATATATATATATATATATATATATATATATATAATATCAGTTACATTATCTATATATATGATACAATCCTATAAATATAAATTTATACATATATTTAAAACTTGCAGTTTACCAAATAATACCGGCATAAAGGCAAAGGAATTCTACCTACGACAGAGAAACCACGTTGGATCTTGAAAATGAATGTGAAAATCGAAATTAATTGAACAAAACAACGTAAAATTTCAAACTGCTTCTCCACAAATTCAAGCACAATATTCAATACCTTATTTAAAAATAAACAAACAAAAGACAATATAATTTAAAAACACAAACCTTACTATTTCTTTTTATTCAAAAGTATGTGGCTGAACACTTACAGCTTATATATATATATATATATATATATGCATGTATGTATGTATGTAGGTAGGTATGTATATATATAACATGTTTATACGTATTGATACACTTATTTGAATAAATGCTCTGTTTTTTTTTTAATTAAACTGTATTAATTACATTTACTGGCTTGTAAGTTCAAGAAATTTCATAGAAAATATGCATTTTCTGACACAAATAGAGCCTGTATACTATAAGGAACCACCGTTAATTCTGGCAGGATGTAACTTTTCACTTACAGAGAACTTCCGGTTAAACAAGTCTTGGATTACTGCTTTTGAAAACACACCTTCGCCGATCTTTGACCGGAATATAGGCCAAAGAAAAATTATCATAAAGCAAAAATGCTGTTCGTTTTCATTTCATTTTTAATCTAAGAAACGCACATAGTCATCATTCTAGTTAGCTGAAAAGTCTAGTTAATTTACGGTGGACGCTAAGTGACATAATTTAATAAATAATAAACCAAAGAAAGTAAAAAATATTCTTGATTTTTTTTTAATTATTTTACTTTGTTATTAGTTTAATTGTTTTCTTTTTATTTATTTTTTTAACATTAGTTTTTCTTAGTTATTCTTTTAGGAATAGAATTATTTGAAAAAAATCCGAGAAGCACATTTACATTTTGATACGATTCGATAGCGGAAATTTCAAGTATTTTCCTTCTGAGTAAGGTTAATCTGTTCTTTTTTTTTCTTTTTTTTTAAATTTATTTCTGTGTATGATTAATCAGTCAGTCATATGACATGCGTGATACACGCGTAGGCGATAATGAATATTTCGATACAAGACTGATGAGGCAGATTTTTCCTGCGATAGGTTTCCATTTCTTTCTGCGGTAGATCAGTTGCCATCCAAGTCTATAGAACCTAGTCAGTTCTGCTATTTTCCCATAGCTGGGTTGGGAGAAAAGGTGTTATATATTTACCAAGGATATTACCACGTAAGTGAATGTAATAGATTTGACTGGAACTCGAACGTGGCTCTTGGATTCCTCAATCCAGGCCGCTACACTTTACTCCACCGTGCCTCCTAGCTAATGTATTTGATAAATCCTTGTGGATATGATCCCCCTTTGTGTACATAAAAACATCTTTTTTATACATTTCTGCAAGATTCTCTAATGTATTGTGAGGTGCAGTTTTGCCAATTTATTGTTTTCTATACTTGCTTCAGTATTATTTTGGTTATGGGTATTTTTGGTTCTGACTATACCCATAATATCTTAGATTTTTTCCTCATTATTTTGATTTTTGATGTCATTAAAATTGGATAAATTGTTTTTGTGTCATGGATGTTTCGAATCTAGTAGTTAATATTGAGTGTCTGTTTTTATCCACTTCCGTATTGCTTTTAATAATGTTCGCATATTTTTTGCGGTTGTATATCGTATCCCCATGACACAATTGTACCCGATCTTGTTAAAAAAACTTAATAACGCCGAACCCGCAAAAGATTTTACCTTTGAATTTGAATCTGAGTCTAAAAGCACTTTACCTTTCATAGATAAATCCTTGTGGATAATATATATATATATATATATATATATATATATATATATATATATATATATATATATATATGTGTGTGTGTGTGTGTGTGTGTGTGTGTGTGTGTGTGTGTGTGTGTGTGTGTGAAAATATATGGATATAAATCCGACAGTATGAAAGAAAATACAGAAAAAACAAAAATCTGAATATGCATTTATGTAGTATTAATGTTAAAATAAAGTCGACGTCAGACGTTTCGGTCTATTTAAGACCATCTTCATGGACATTTTCATTTAAACATAATGAACATTATAACTTATAAAAATTTAACACAAAAGACGATGGACATAATAGCCCAAATATTTCAAACAGATAACTGAAATTTTATACAGATCAGCGTTCTGTTTAAATATGATCACGTAGTCGTCACGTGGGCGATGTTGTTAAAATATATATATTAAGACATTTTTATGTTTATACATTCTTTTTATAGACAAATATTTAAACAGTATTAAACAACATTTACCGTCCTGAATGTTTAATACTGTTTATTATAAACAGAGCATTTTCTTAAATACTTGTATCTATAAAAAATGTATAAACATAAATATGTCTTAAAATAATTATCGGTTTTTGTCCATTTCATAATATGTGACGTTACACACACACAAACATATATATATATATATATTAATGTACGTTATATATATATATATATATATATATATATATATATATATATATATATATATATATATATATATATATATATATATATATATATATATATATATATATATATATATATATATATATGCGTACATTAATCATTTGGCCTATCCTCATGTATTTAGTGATAAATGAATTACTGATAGCATTTGCCTATGTATCTAGATATCATACTCAACTTTAAACAAAAGTGCTTCATTATTTTCCTGATGAAAAGAAAAGGACTGCTATTTCTTCGTTAGCACCTAATTTCCTTACATTTGTTTTTCTTTTGGACGCGAATGATGCTCTTATCTGATAGGAGAAAATGTTTATTTGATTAGTAGTCAGTATATTTTGGTTTGGATTGGACAAAGATCCATAAGATTGTCATACTATTCACTGTCTACTTTAGTTCACATCTGCAAACACCAACTCAAATAATCCGTTAAACAGACTTCCTTCACATATGTCTGCGTCAGTATGGCTTCAAATTAACGAATATCTCTCTATGTTTCAGATATGATGTATTGTCTGTTCAGATCTTTATTGATTGTTTTTATCTTTATTATTATTATATCACGACTTTTCATTCGTTGTAAGCTCCTTCTTTCTTCAGATGATATACGTTGGAAGGACACGTGGCCCAGTGGATAAAAGCGTTGGTTGAGTAACCCACCCGAAAAGTAATTTGACCCAAGTAGGTGTGAGTTCATTTCCTAGCCAAAGCAAATGGAACAAAAACTTGGAGAGTTGAGTTACTATTATGGTAATTTAACTACGCACGCATTGACTCTACCGTATATAAATAGGAGCAGGTACTGCCTTTGGAGGGGGGCGGAAGCTTACAGTAGTCAGCTTGGACCGAACATTCTTGTTGTAAAACTCTCATTTGTATTACTGCTTTCTGTTAATATATTTGTTTAACTCAATTCCTCTATTTGGGTCTTTATTTCTGGCCCTAACAATGCCACAAAAAGGCAATTAACTGATGCTGAGATATTCAAAAAAGGCATGGTGCGTAGAATTAGAACAATCAATTACAGGGAACTGAATAAATGGTTCGTTTAAAAATTCCAACGATCGAAACATCGTGAATAGGTCAATAAAGCTGAGAACAACAGTCCGAAAGATGAAAATAGTGTAAATAGAATGATTGTCTGTAAGAAAGAAACGGCACTCCTGTATATGATGCTTAGGGCCACTTTTTTTATTGATCATTACACTCCAAGGAAGGTGGTAATGCCACGAGTACGCAGGACGTGACAGGGAGTGAAAGGGAAGGGGAAGGATTGAGGAAAGGACAAAATATGAACGAGGTCCCAAGGGATGGCGATTGATGGTACATTTACATTTTTGAAGATAATCGAAAAAAAAACCTGTGATCGCTGTATATTGGGTAAGCAACTTCCTGGCTACATCCTTTTTTTCCGCTTATAACGAGTGCTGGTTACATGGCATACATTTGCGGCAGCAAGTATGAAAGTGCCGTTTAGAATAGTCGCAGAAGAAGCTTTGTAGAGATTTTCCAAGCGTAGCTTAGATGTGGCACAAGGCTGAAAGCATGGAGCATCCAGTGAGGATCGAACTCACATTTCAGTAGTAACTGATCTAGCAAGACGAGCTTGCTAACCATTATACCACGCCGAGGTGCCCGAAGCAGCTTTGTATAGGGCATCTGAAATTCGGCTACGGGTCGTGTTTCCCTTATTCGAACGGACCAATATATGAAGCTGACGACTATAGAAAAACAAAGCAGTGATTTCAATATCTCATAATGAAGAGTTCAACTTGAATATTTCGCGTCGTTTAAATTCTTCTTTGGAAGACGCTGAAAATAACACAGGATTTAAGGGTAAAATTATTATTTCCCACCGCAATGTGCTCTTGTATTATTTCCTGTTAAATGTTACTCTCCTTTACTTGACTCATCGCTCGTATATCAACAAAAACAAACAAGAGGAGAAGGATGTCAAACATCGACCCATGTAAGTAGAATTTCACATAATTTTTATATTGTATATTAAAGCACAATATTTGTTTTACAGTTGATATATGTAGTAAAGAAAAATATGAGGTTGCATATGTCCAGTAAAAATCTCTATACACTACGCTCAGGAGACAGCTGCAAGGATGTGTCCAAAACTGCTGCCCGTGGATCATTGCTTCAACGGCTAGTCCGAGCTTCAGTACAAGATATGTTCGTCTCGCATTCCACGTCACTTTCCGTCTCCTACACCACAGAAAGATGCTGAGAATACCATGGGCCCAACATGTGACAAACGAGGAAGTTCTAGAGACAATGGCAACAGAAATGACAGATCTACTTAACATCAGGAAGAGACAGTAGAAGTTTCTGGGGCACATAATGACGAAAGACGACCTGGAAATTTTGGGACTCACAGAAAAGATAGATTGTACAGACAGATAGAGGAAAGCAACTCATAACCTAACTGGCGAGCTCCATTGAATGGATGTTGGTACAGTTTTGGGGAGAAATGGCAAAAAGACAACAGTTACTCATGTGTCGTGCCAAAAGATTTTTTCGTCAGAATCCATGTTTCTGGGGCACTTAATGAGGAAAGAGGGCTTGGAAAATTAGGTACTCACAGAAACGATAGATGGTAGAGAGAGACAGAAGAAAGCAACTCATAACTAGCAAGCTCGATTGAATGGATGGTGGTACAGTTTTGAGACAATGGCAAAAAGGCAAAAATTACTTCTGTGTCGTTCCAGAAAATCTTTTTCGTCAGAATCCATCTTGCATATTTACAAATATACCATTCATCCGTGCATTGACGTCTGCTGTTATATCTGTTCTCGATGTTCTTGACAAAATCCAAACAAGGATCTGCAATATAATCGGTCATGACTTCGCATCTTGACTTCAGTCACCTTATCACAGACGTCATGTGATTTCCCTCAGTCTTTTCTACAATTATTTGCATGGCAACTGCTTTTTCTAACCTGGTGACCCGACTACATGTATTTAAGATTGACATCTAGGTTCGACCCATTTACTGTCGAAATGGTTATATGTAATAGTCACTTCTACATCAACAGTTTGTTTTCTAGGGCTTCGCGCCTGGGGAAATCACTTCCGGTTAGTTGCTTCCCTGAAGATAATGTTAGGAATATCATAATGCACGAAGGAATGGAAATGCGTAAAACTGAGACCAGTTTAAATTATTTGCAGAAAGATCAAAAGAAATACAGAAACAAGTATACTGTAGAGAATAATTTCATATTAATTATTTATTTTCAGCATATGCACTGAATCCATCTTTGAATAACAATTAGAAAAACAACATGAAGAGGCAACAAAGTTTGGAAAGTATAAGGAAGAGAATGAGAAGATACAGGCCAATGTTGAAAGAACATTAGATACAAGGGAATGAATAGTCTTAATTTTTAACAACTATTGAATTTTTGCAGTTCTGTCTAATGATCCATCAATTGAAGATAGTCTGATATAGCTTAAAGATTTATTGTTTGCTATATTATTTTAAATGGGAACTTAGAATATCGCTATAAATATATACATTGAACAATTTATGGAGTAGCTATTAATATAAAAAGAATAACTTAGATGAAAGAGTTCTATTTTCTAAATCAGGCAGTATGATTTATAAATCCTGAGAAAATTCACATGAAACATTATTTAAGATAAATCGGTAACGTTTTTGGGATTAATTTAATCTAATAATTATGTCAATTTTATAGAATTATTTTCGGTTAGATTGTTTACACAAACGACATATCAATTGTTGTTTGGTTATTGATGTGGGGCCAAAGTTGGGACCACAGAAGTAAAACACGGAACACGGATTAGAAGTAAGAAAGATATATTAACAACAGGTTACAGAGATAGTGTAAGCAGAGCTTACTATAAGTGTCCAACACTGGTAGTCGTACTAGACTCTCACTGTCACTGTCACTCTCTAGAGTGTTACCTCGCCTGCTAAATATAGGCCTGGAAGAGTCTATTGTGTAGGTAGTTGAGTAAATTTCCTTTTCCTTCCTGAGCGTCGCACTTCAGGAGAGACTTGTGCATGTCGAGATCGAACTAGAGATCTCGAATGCGTCTTGAATGTGTCTTGGCATTCCGTGGTCCATGACCATGGTTTGTCCTTTTTTTAAAAGTTGGTTAAGAGGCCCTCTCAAATTTTGCATGTTCTTAATGAACCCTTGGTAAAAGTTAGCTAGGCCGCGGAAGCTTTGTAACGCTTGAACGTTATCTGGGACCGGCATGTTTCTGATCGCGTTGGCTCGTATTTGATTGGACTCCTTTTTTACGTAAACCGGAGGTGCTGGCCACTTGCTGAAATCTGTTTTTGACAGAATATCTGCTTGTTAGAGTCTATCTAACTCTTTGTTGATTTGCTCTAGAGCAGCGAAAGGGTCATTCCGTTTCTTTTTGAATACCGGCTGTGCACCGTCCTTCACCTTGAACTTAGCTTTCATTTTAGTACATTTCCCAAGGCCGCCAGAAAAAAAACCTGGGGAAATTGTTGTTTGAGTTCCTTTTTTAGATTTACCAAATTGGACGTTGTACTTTGTATCTTGCGACAAAATGTACTCATTGGGCAATCCCAAACATTGAATTTTTCTATCCAATCTGTTCCAAATAAGTTAGCTGAAGTTTTCAATACGTAGGCTTTGAGCTTTTTGGTAACTCCATTTAATGTTACCGTACCTCACCTAAAATGTTAATCTTTTCGCCAGTTACGGATTTTGCCATTTTATCCGTTTTATAATAAAGTCGGCTTGTTCAATTTTCGCCAAGTACGCCAGTTAATGGTTGAAAGATCGGAACCAGAGTCAAGCTGGAGTTTAATGGACTTATTGAAAATATCCACAGTTACATATTTTCTTAAATTCCCATCGACAATATCGTCAGATTGAGCTTGCCTAATTTTATTTTGGGGTTTTCTCGCTCTGTTGGCGTACCAGCACGAAGTTAAAGTATGACCACTTTTATTGCAATTTTTGCAAAAAATTTTTTTTTAACTGGACAGAATTTCATCCAATGCCATTTACCACAATGGTAACATGGTCCGGGCGGTTTCTTTAACTTATTTGGGTTTTGGTTACTGCGGAATTTAGGACATGAGATTTGCCTTTTGTCTTTTTGAGGGGAATAGGCGGTAGACTTACTTCTGATTTTATTTATCTAAATCACACCTGATTCCACGATAGTGTTTGAGTCACGCTTTACAGATATTACTCTTTGACATTCCTCTGTCAGTTTTTGGAGAGTCAAGCCTTGTTCATTCTCAAGCTTGATCAGTACCCGTCGTCTGACTTCGGCGTCTTCTGCTGATACTAGACTTTGTGCGAAAATCAAGCACTTGAAATCATCGGCAGTCAGTTCGGCTAGTTTAAAATCATTACAGGGTTTGTTTACCGATGCTGCAAACTTTAGAAAATTTTGCTGGTTATTTTTGACTGTGTTCAGGCATTTCCAACGTTTGTGGAACAAGGTTGAATTAGGCCCGAATAGTTCCGATAAGAGCTTAATCGTCTGAGAAATCCAAGTCAGTGGTTTTCTTGGGTAGTATAAATCTACGAACCTACTATGTTCTGTTTTTCCCAGTTTTCTCAATAGTAGACGTACCTTTTTTTTACTGGGCCATTGTTCATAGTCTACGTTGAAAATATCTTCTTAGCGCCTGTAAAAAGCCTGGAACGTTTTGTCTTCCTCTGGTACGTATTCAAAGGTTTCCATTGAATTGTAGATTGTACTCTGAGAGAATATTATATCTTTTTCAGAGTTTGAGCTTTTAGGGGCAATTCTTTAAGTTGTTTCTGTTGTAGTTCAGCATTCTAAAGCGTATTTTTTGTAATTCCCTTTGTTGTTTATATAATTCCAAAAATAGTTGTTGTCTTTCTTCTGATTTTTGTTGCTGATCCAAATTTAGTTTTAACATATGGGCAACTACTTTGTGCAAATCTTCCATATTTAGGCAGACAAATGACAGCGAATTTTTTTGCTTTGAAACAAGTGTACTAAGAGGAGGTACAAAAATCTTGGATAGATTTTTGTTCCCTTTTTATTTTCTTTTACAAAAAAACTATGGATAGACAATAGTTAAACTAAACCAATTATATGTGTTTAGCTTTTTTTCCCGTTGTTCCGTTAATTGTAACGAAATTGAATAAATTTTCACCACACTTATGTATTTTTTTAGAAAGGTACAAAAAAAGAGAAAACTCGCCTCAGTGAATTTGAGGGGAGAATAATTTTATGCCCGTGTTCAACTCAGTTACGTAAAAAAAATCTTTCGATAGTTTTTTTTTCGAAAACTTGAGTACAATGGTAGTACTTCTGCACTTGTATTGTCAGTTTGTTTTACGAACAACTGTTTTTTTTGTGTGTATGTGTGTGTGTAGAAATCGTTCTCGTATTGGACAGACTTTAATATTCCGTAGATGTCGAATCGCTAGTTCGTCACTGATGTTTGCTATTGGAATATATATTTTTTTTTTTAGATGTAGACGCTGAGTGTTGCGTTTAAATCACTAATGTAGTAATACCAGCTTAATTTCTCGCTCAACACTGCTGTGGGAACGCGTGGAGTTTGTGTATTTTTCGAGTATCTGTCGCTATTGATATGGTGAGAACGAAATTCTCGAATGTTTCTGTCGCCACCGATGTGGGACTGGCAAAATATTGCGGTTTTCGACGTGAATGCGTTTCTCGAATTCTTCGTCGACACAGATGTGGAACTGGTAAGGTATTGAGGTTTCACCGTGAGTGCGTTTTTCGAAACCGCGTCGCCACTGATGTGGGGCCAAAGTTGGGACCACAGAAGTAAAACACGGAACACGGATTAGAAGTAAGAAAAATATATTAACAACAGGTTACAGAGATAGTGTAAGCGGAGCTTACTATAAGTTAGTGTCCAACACTGGTAGTCGTACTAGACTCTCACTGTCACTCTCTAGAGTGTTATATCGCCTACTTAATATAGGCCTGGAAGAGTCTATTGTGTAGGTAGTTTCCGGTCTCACAATAGTTATATAATATCTCTATCTATAAAAGGCAGGGTGTGTGTGTGTGTGTGTGTGTGTGTGTGTGTGTGTGTGTAACGAATGCACGGCCGTAATTTTCGACGGATTTGCACCAAAATTTACATGCCCATGCTCATGCAGGATGACCAAGACCGATTTTGCATTTCCCAACTCCCATCGATAGTTGAAATAATCAATTTTTTCATGCTTCTACGGCGGTTTTCATGTAGTTTGCGGCCATCTTGTACTGGCTAGAGTGAGAGCCTATAGCTGGCTGCCACAAATAAGCAGGAAGATTCTATTGGCCAGCGTGAGAGCCAACAGCTGACTGACATGAATGTTAACTAGCATGCTAGCATGCCAAAAAAATCGATAGCTGCATTCGTCACAAGTGGGAAAATTTACATCTGCATGGCACTTTACTCCAATTGGCTCACTCGTTTGCTTAAACTCAACGTTGATTCTGATTCCGCAGAACTGTGTAGGGTGTGAAAAGTATTTGTTGTTAACATTCTTTTTTCATTCGGTTTTTCCAGTTACGAGTCTTTTTTTTAAAGCTGATCGTTTTGTGTTCATTTTGTTTTAGTTCTTTTTTCGTAACAGATCTAATATTTAGTATAGAGCTTAGAAAAAATACGCATTGTGAGATAGACAAGAAGTAAGCCATGTAGCAACATCAGCACGGCAAAGGGCACTCCTTTAAAGGCAAGGAAGGGCAAAAATATTTTAAGTCTAGTGATAGCGATTGCTGTATGAGTCGTACGATTTTTGAATCAAGCACGGGCAACGCCGGGCCATGCTGCTAGTCGAATATAAGTCTGAGACGAACCAAGATCTCAAGGAGTTAATAGAAAGATAGACGTTGATCTGGTTTTACTCAAATTTATAAAGAAGAGAGACCACCTCTTACAAAAGAGACAAAACGATAGACATACGCCCGTTTTACGCTAGAATCAAGAAGGTAGACATAAATAGGCGTCATTCTAGACTCAAAAAGATAGATATGGTCCTGGTTTACATTAGGATGAAAAAGATAGATATATGTCCATTTTAAACGAGATGAAAACGATAGACATATAATTTGTCTATAGTAACATCAAAATAGTAGACTGATGTCCGGTGTACACGAAATTCAAAAGATAGATATATAACTGGCCTATACTAACATTGCAATAATAGAAGCATGTCCAGTTTACCCGAGATTCGAAAGATAGACGTACAACAGACAACAGACATAACCCGTCTATAGTAACATCAGAATAATAGATTGAGGTCCAGTTTACACGGAATTCAATAGGTAAACATATAAATGACCTATACTAACACCGGAATAATAGACGGAGGTCCACTTTATACGAGATTCAGAAGATAGATATAACACGTCTATAATAACATCAAAATATTAGACAGAGATGCAGTTTACACGAGATTTAAAAGATAGACATATTGTCGGTCTATACTTATGACGGAATAATAGACAAAGGTCCAGTTTATAAGAGATTCAAAAGACAGGCATACAGTATGTTTGTACTAAACTCGGTATAGTAGACATAGGTTCAGTTTACACTAGATTCCGATAGTTAGACGTAGGTTCGCTTTGCACTAAAATAAATAAAAAATGTCATCATAGCTTCATTTTATATAAGAGTCAAACGCAAATACAGATCCGGTTTACACTAGAGTAAAAAAAATAAAATAAAGAAATAACACTTCATGGCCAATAAAACCGTAAATTCATCAATGTTGTTGATCTTATGTAAGCACATCTTTCATAACACTATTAAATTTTAAACCTAGTATTATTTACTGACGACTGATGTTATCTTCGGTTAGAGTCGTAATAAAGTTACATAATAAAGCGTTTATTTAATTAACCAATGAAAATTATCTATAATTCCCAATTCAAGAATACTCATTCAAAAATCAAAAACCTAAGTAATCTCGTGATCTCTTTTTTCCCTCAACAAACGTCATGACTGGAACACAGCGTAGATGTCAGTGTGTCAAAAAGAAGAAAACTACAGCAAACAGTAAGTCTGCTGCTATTTAAAAAAAAAAAAAATATTTGTTCGACTCATTTGTTCGACACAACAACCACAAGAAAAGAACCCTTTTTTTTACGAGACTGAACATTTGTAATTTAACTGTGTGTCTAAATATAAGTTTTGCGAATATAATCTTTTGTCACTCTTATGAAATTTACTAGTTATGTATCCAGTCTCTGTTTATTCTTTAGTCGGTCGATGTTGTTAATTATGTATGCTATTGCTTTCGAAGAATTATACCGAAGTTTTTGTAAATGTGTTAGTCAAGTTGTAACTTTCTTTCTACAAGCCATATAATGAAAATTTCTACTCAATTTGATTCGAAATTACTGAGAAACCAGTAGTCCACCATAAAATTCGGATCGCTGACCACATTTTCCATTCTCCTCATTTTCTTGGATTTTTTCATGATGGTAGGTATCAGTATACGAACTAATCCAGTTCCCAATCGCGTTTGTTAGTCAAATCTTGAAAATTACAAAATTATTTTTTTCGGAACTGCTCGTGATGTTTACAGGAATAATTAATTATTTTTCGTACACTGTGGATTTTGCTAGTATAAGAAAAGTCTTTGAGAAACACATAAAAGGCAGCGATCCTCGTTTCAATGCACCGATAATTATACTGATAAAAGACGACTGCTTATTTCCAGAAGAGCGACGATACGCATCCCAGATAGATTAAAGGTGTTTTGAAATGAAAGAAAGACAAAGGAAATTAATTACGTCATTGTGGGCGTGGATAATGATTGCTGGGTTGATGCTGAGCTGGTTGGTTTGATTGCGGGTGGGGGTGGATAGTGAAAAAAAAATGTCTTCCAAAATGGAAAGCTTTGAATTAATGAGGTATTCAGTAGTTATCGCTTCTTTTAATCTTATCATTGTAATCAATTTCAAAACGAGGCGGCAAACAATGGCTGAGTTTATGAGGAAAACAAAAATCCTGGACGAGAAAGATGAGAAAGGAAATTAACTGAAATTTGAATCGAGACCAAAAAGGAAAAAAAAAAAAGTAACATTATTCTGATTCACTTGTTAGAATATGTGGGAAGAAACGGAATAGAGTAAACGCAAAGGAGAAGTTGTTGATAGGTAAAGATGAAGAATGAAAAAATAAAGCAAGGTGGGAAGTCAATAAGAAAGAAGAAAATGAAGCAACCAAGAAGAGATAAAAAAAAATATATCAAAAGCAAAATAGAATAAAAATTTAAACAAAACTCTTTGGAAAAAAAAAGAACTTTTGAAAAACGTATTATTGAATAGGCGATGTATCAAGACAATCTCACTTGGAAAATAAGAATGACGTAGAATAGAAAACTATCCAAAGAGTCTAAGAAAGATATCTAGATAAAGAAACTGTTGCAGGAAGAAAACGAAGGAACAAGATGGATAAAGAGTGGACGTGTGTATTGGAAAGGTCATATTACAGAAAACTATGTGAGATGATTAAGTAATATGGAAATAAAAAGGGACAAAAAAAGGATGAATATGGCGGTATATTAAAAGGGAACGTAAATGTAGAAAAGAAAAAGTGATTATGAGAGAGACTGAATAAAATAGAAAGATATGTTGATTTGTATTCTTTTCATAGCTTGTTGACCTTTTGAGCCCTAATTAAATCCGAACCATATTTTGGATTGTAAGAATATTTTCCGGGTGTAAATATGGCATTAACAATATTTTGAGAATAATTGTATGTGAATATAGCGAACCCTACTGGAATTCGAACTCAGCTCTCCGTTTTCTCATGCCAAGCTGCTAGCCATTAAACTACCCGTACTGATAGATAGATAGAGAGAGAGAGAGAGAGAGAGAGAGAGAGAGATAGATAGATAGATAGATAGATAGATAGAGTGAGAATGCCAAAAAGTTCTGGAAAAAGAAAATGAGAAAGAACGTGAGCAAACGAAAAATATTAGGGAACGGTTATAAGGGTGGGGGACAGTACAAGGAGTAGAAAAGTAAAGAAAAAGAATTCGAGCGATGAAAGAGAAAGGGAAAAAAACAAATAATAGCAATTAAAGGCGAGGAGGAGGAGGAGTAAAATTAGAAAATTAAATATTAATGAAATGTAAAAGTAAGAAAGAGAGAGAGAGAGGGACAGACAGATATAAAGAAGGTGAAGGAACAGCATGCGAAAAAAGAAAGGAAGAAAAAATGAAGCAGTTGGATAATACTGTGCTGAGTTTATGAGAAAAAAAAAGACAGAAAGAAAGAAAGAAAGAAAGAAAAGGAGGAATTAACAGAAATTACACAAATGTTTCGAAACATCTCGATAAAAAGAAAGTGAAATGAAAAGAGAGAGATTATTGAGGGTGAAAGCCAATAAAAAGAGAGAATGAAAGACAGGTAAGGCAGTAGAATATAAAAAAGGTGTAGCAAGTCCGAGGAGGGTAGTGTAAAAAGGCCGGAGAAAGTGCACATTCGTTAACCAGTGACATAAAATAAGGGAGTGGATTTTATGTGAATACGAAAAATAAATTATGCAGCAATGTGAGAATTTTTTTTTAAAACCAAGGAGAAAAATAATAGCATTTTAAGAAAACATTAAACGCACATAAAACCAAATGCTTCGCAAAGAGAGAGTGTGGAGCCTTAAACATTCAGAAAGTAAAGCATGAAGAAGAGACGAATGAATAAAATAAAGAATGAATAAAAAAAGAAAGAAAAAAGAAGGAAGTAAAATGTAGCGGAGTGTTGCATAGGTATAAAGTGTCGTTACCGAAACCGTAGTCTGAACACAGATCACCAGTGAGTAAACACGGACGATTCCATTATTAAATAACTAGATTACGTGGTCATAAAGGAAACATATAAATGGGAATTAGCGTGATGTCTAAGCGATCGCTATTCTCTATACTATCCCCTTTACTATTTCTCTATACTGATCATTATACGGATTACTATTCGGCCATTACTATGAGAACAAGTATTACAAGTGCGAGTATTGCTGAAGGCGTTACTACTACGCTACCTGCGTTTACAATGTCTCGTCTACAAGGAGCATTTCCGGAAGGGATAAGGAGCATTCGTTGATCTAAAGTTACAACGAGTAAGCGTTTCACAAAGAAAAAAGAAAGGACACAAAAAAGAACGGAAGGAGAAAGGTAGAGACAAAAGTAAAAAGAAGAAAAAAAAATAGCCCAAATTAATGAAAGAAAAGATGGAATTAAAAAACAGAAAAATGAAAAAAAGATTAAAGAATGAAATGAAGAATTATATAGAGAAAGAAACAAAAAAAAATAAGAAATGAAAGAAGGAACGTGTACAGATACGAGGAGGAATAGAAAATTGAAGAATATTTCTAACATAGAAAGATGTTGCAAGCCATGCACACAGATGTATTGAAGGGACACAGCGGATACAAGAGATATAGCTTAGGCCCCCGCATAATACATGCACCACACAGTCTGACCTGTAGTCACATACATCTCTTAAGCTCTTGTTACATTTTCTCGAAAAAAAATTGAACCCATGAAATTACTGTTGAAATTTGACTAATGCATGGAATAATAATGCAACACAAAATGTACTTAGAACAAAGTGTATTGAAACAAGAAAATGTACACAATAATTACATATAGTCTTTTGTATATTCTTGGGAAGACCGTTCCTGGAGAATGTGTTGACAGAGTCGCAGTCGGGCAGAGTCTCTGGTTGAATCTCTTGATTATTTATTGTACTATGTACAAATGTACACAAGGCCGAAAAGGGGGCTGGGGGAAAGGACGGTCATCACTTGTATTAGACTAAAACCTAGCTAGCCACAACCACTGACCCTATCATACTAAACAATATTCCTATCACCAAAACAACACATTTATCCATACCTTTCTTACTACATCCACCAAAATGCCTCTTTGACTCAATGAAAATCCTAAATACACCCCTTATATACAAATATTGTCTGTGGGGGAGGGGGGCATAAAAACAACAACTTTTAAAAAATCCCCAATGAGTATATACAATATGTCGAAATATATTTACAAGAAACTAAACAAAATCAGTGTTAGTATTAAAACCCCCCACAAACTTCGAATGTGGCAGAAATATCAGTTAACCGGACGAAATCGATGCGGGACTATGAAAATAAGGACACATTCACCCCGTCAAGCACTCACACAAGCACTCACTCATCCATACACAACAACAAATACGAAAGCACACGCACGAAACGAAAGGCGTCCCGCATCCACCAGAGAACTGACATCACTGACCACCTAAACGAGGGAGGGGACGGGGAGTTAAACTAAAGGAAGAAAAATGGGGACAGAAATAAAAGGGGACCAATGAGCAAACACACCTTAGCTAAGTTTATCAGAACAGGAAAGAAAAACTAAAACGGAAAAATACAAAATCCTACTCTAACCTAAATTTTGGGATGGGTTGCCCACGTTCAACCCAGCAAAACAATATCCTGATGCCTAACCGACATCAAAATGCCACTCCAAGTCAGCCCCTTTTACACGGCACAAACGCGCAAGATTTACCCACCTTTTGCTGAATTCTGATGAGGTGAGCCGCCGCCTTTCCGTCCTAATCTTGACTTTAAGCTGATGCTTAAAGTACAAGATCAGTTGGGAAGAGGTGAACTTCTCGCCCTCATGGAATCCCTTCTGACGCGTCGTCCAAATCACGACTCTCATAACCCCTAGTAAGCAACAGAACACATATTGTTCAGCCTTCGTCAATGCGGCACCACATTGCTACAAACAGAGCTAGCTTCAAGGACAAAAAACTTTCCCTGCAACATGCGAACCATGAGGCCTTCAACAAACTTGCACAACGGCACTACCGCCTTGCACCGAAAAAAGGCGTGACCAATGGTCTCGACTTCCCAGTACAGCGACGACAGTTTGGATATTTCTCCAAGCCTGCTGAACAGAGTCTCTGCCGACCCAGAGGGCTTCACGAATCACCAGCCAGGTGAGTGATGCCTCATCGTTATTGAGGCATTTCAACCCAGGCGCCCAAGGCCATATCGAGCGAGCCTTCTGCTTCGTAAGACCGAGCTCGCCAATTAGATCATCTTGTGCGGCTCCCCTAACTAATACTTGATACAATGCCTTACGAGACAACACCTGGGCGTTGGAGAGGCCATCCGTAGCCCGCAAGAGGAGCTTCAGAGCGCGACGACATTCACGATAGAAGGAGTACTCGGCACGTGATGTACGGCCGGCCTCCTCTTCGCACGAGTGCACACTTCTCAGGGACGGGAAATGTTTCTGGACGTCTTCTTTCCAAAAGGCACCCTCCTCATCCGACCCGCGACACATTCGGTCTAGAAAGGTGATGCGAAGCATATATTGACGAATCTCAATGCTTGGCATACCCAGACCGCCCTCCGAGGGATGAAGGCAACAGATCTCGCGACATACCATATGGGCCTTGCCTCTCCACAAGAAAGAGAACAAGACCTTGACAAATGACATTAGTCGGGCATACGGGAGTGGAAGCACAGAGAGTCGGTACAGGAGAATTGGATATATGTGTGAAACACATACTTCCGCCCTTCCCTTCAGGGAAAGGCTCCTCCGAGACCACAGATTAACCGCGACCTCGGCCTTCCCTTGCACCTCCGACCAATTCATTTCCAACTGGAGATCAGGACCGAACCAGACGCCGAGTATCTTGACCGGCCCATCCGTCCAGAGGAAAGTTCCGGGAAGAGAAACTCCCTTCCACGCACCCAACCGCAAGCCCACAGACTTATCGCGGTTGATCTTGGCCCCTGTCACAATCTCATACCCACTGATCTCCTTGCTGACTTCGTTAATCTCGGCTCTGCTCGACACAAGAACCGAAACGTCGTCAGCATAGGCTGAATACCTGGCCGAGGTGGAAGCACCAGGCAGCGAAATTCCGCGCAGGACCGGATTCGCCTTTAACTTGCGAAGGAAAGGTTCCAACGCAAGAACGTAAAGCATAGGCGAGCGGACAACCTTGACGAATGGAGCGAGACAATACGAAAGGCTTCGATCTTGCCCCATTCACTTCCACCAGCGCACCGGGGGTCGCATACAAGAGTCGGATCCAGGAGCGAAAGTCGGCTCCGAAACCGGCTGCCGAAAGGACAGCCTCCAGAAATCGATGGTCAACCCTATCGAAGGCCTTGGACTGATCCAAATTGATCAGCGCGGCTTCACTGTCGACTTGTTCTAAGTTCAAGCGTACCATGTGAAGAATAGTCCTATCCTTCACAGCACAAGTCTGTTCGGGGCCAATCAGACGAGACAGGACAAGCTGCAGACGGTTGGCTAAGATCTTCGCCAAAAATCTTTAAGTCCGTATTTAACATCGTTAAAGGGCGAAAATTCCCTAACCCATCCCCACCGTTCTTGTCCTTGCGCAGCAACAGATCACACCCTGGTGAAGCGTTGAGGTAAAGACCCTGCCTCATCCAGTGGTTGAAAATCAGCTGCAGCAAAGGAACAAAAACGGGCGACAACCTCAAGTACACTTCGTAGGGAAGACCATCTAGTCCCGGAGACTTATTCAGGCCAACCTGCTTCAGCGCTTCCCAGATTTCCGACTCTGTTATGGGACCCTCGCACCTAGCCGCTTCAGCTGCCTCAAGGCAGGGAAAGTCAGCTCAATAGGCGTCGAACTGAGCAGAGCTCAGACCGGGCTCCCTAGTGAAAAGATCCTGAAAGTAATCCCGAAACGCTTCGCATATGCCCGCGTTTGTAGTCACTGTCCGCTTATCCGGCAATGTGACGCCCGCTATATGTCGCCTAGACGCGTTCCTATTCTCCTCTGCACGCAGTTCAACGGCCATGTTCGTCGCCTCAGAAGACATTCTTTTTAGCTTAGCCCTAACTACCAGAGCTTGATCCTTCTTGATAAGCAAGGAGGACAACTCTGCCTTAGCTAAGACTATGTCCCCACTAACACGGGATTTCACGGCCCGATCAACTTTTTCTTCTAAAGCCGTTTGCGCCGCTAATCTATCTAGATTAGAGTCGACGACTAAAATCGGCAGCAAACATTCTAATTTTGCATTTTAATTTGCCCCACCAGGCGTTTCTCACAACCGCCTCCGTCAATTCCCTTTGTATCATTAGTAACAGCTGGTCCCGGAAACCCTGATAACCAAAAAGAGAACAGTTCAATTTCCAGTAGCCAGCCAACCTAACCTTAGGCTTATCTAAGTTTACACGGACCCGGACAAGCCTATGATCGGTATAAACTATATAATGGAAACTTGGACACCCTAAGAGCCCTACATCGACTCTCCTAACTAAGACTCGGTCCAGGTAGCTCGCAATCGAGCCAGGAGCCGAGTTGCCACTATTTGTCAAAGTCCATGCTACCTCCCGAGGGGGTTCATTCCGGTACTTATCGACGAGATCAAACTCATCGATAAAGTCCCGAAACGGTTTCACATCCGGGTTGTTAGTACCTTGTTTATGCCCTATACGATCTATATCGGGGTCAAGGACGGCATTCCAATCCCCCGCTAAAACTACCCGACGAGACGTCGTCAAGTACGGCGCGATCTGCCGAAACAAGGCAGGCCGCTCGGAATGGATATTGGGCGCATAAACCCCAATGAGACGTAGAGCCTTATCCTTTATGGTAACATCCAGCACGCAAAGCCTGCCCGCCGGATCCGCGAAGACAAGGGTACATGCAGCCTTCAAAGGCTTGCTCACTAGCCAAGAGACACCCCTCGAACGACCATCAAAACTTGCTGAATAAAGGGCGAACCCCTTAGACAGTATGTCCTCACGATCATGAGAAGAAAACCGGGTCTCTTGCACACAACACACATCCACCCCGAGGCGCTGAAGGTCACGAGAGAGCCTCGCCCTGCGAGACTCGGACCTCAGGCCCCGGACATTTACACTAGCTAACAAGAGAGCCTTAGTGAAGCCTGATTAGGGTTGAACTACTGGTTTGAACATGGACGGGGTAAGGATACCGACCGCCTCTCCCATAGACCCATGGCCCATCTCAGTCTTGATGGTGCCGTCTTGGGAGATACCGCCGATATCCCAGGGGAAGGTCAATTTAAGTGCTCTATATAGGGAGGGGTGAACTAAAACGGGGACCCTCCCTGCACAGAACTGTTTTAAATTTTTCAAATGATCATTTTCCGTTATGGCAATGGGGAAAGCCATCTTATAAGCACTGATGGCTTCGTCAACCATGGTCCAAGTTTGTTTTGCAGCAGGTCCCGATCTTATTACGGTCAGGACCCTCTGAGCATTTGGGAAGTTTTGTGGAACCTCTATATCCAGGTCCGCAAACTGCTTGATTGAGAGCAAGTATTTTAGGTCCTTTAGCCTGTTTCCATAATCCCGGGCTCTCTCGGCCTGGGCTGGAGAAATATGGCACACCTCCTCTCCAGTGTTGAAAAATAGTCTTTTTTTCCTTTGTTCTTTTGACTCTTGCGTGGGGCTTCTTAGACGCTTCGCAGCGGGAGGAGGCATATCGTCTTTTTTGACCGGTGATTGACTGGGGGTACGGAGGGGGGTGGATTTTTGTTTAACGGGGGAGGTAGTGGGTGTATGGAGAGGGGTATAGAAAGATCTATGTCTATAGGGGCTGGGATCTCTACTGAGGGGTGTGGATTTGGATGGCGATATAGAAGATGAAGGTTGTTTCTTTGGTGCAGGGGTGGGCCTAGCAGAGGACGTTGAAGGGATCGGGTCTTTTCTTTTAGCATCTAATTGTTTCTTTAACTCTTTAATTTTCTCAGACTTTTCGTATCCCGGGTCAAATTTCTTTTGCTTTTCTTGGAGTGTCAGTTCAGAGGCCGGGGCATCGCCCTTAACGTTGCTAGAGGGAGTGGGGCTGTAAGTGCCTTTCTTCCTTGGGGCTTCAGGGGACTGAGGACCCGCTGTCCGGCGCTTCCCTCTGGCCTTACCAGCAACCAGCCATTCCCCCTCCCCTTCTCCACAACTGCACTGGCAGCGGGCGAAGGCTCTTTGGGGAATGTGGCTTTTGATGACACGCCAACCGGTACGCCCATTACAGGCGAGGCGAAATTTAGAGACGCGGTCAGAGGGGGATCTTGAACAACTGGAGCTTGACTTCCAGAGGCCTTCTTCTCTGGGCAGGAGGAGGAGAGATGACCAGTCACTCCACACCTCCAGCATACCAGTCTTCGACCCGTCACAATGACCGGTAACTTCAAGCTACCAACATCCAGAGAGTTGGGGATGGAGCGGAAGGCTTTCTCGTCCAGCATGATGTCAAAGCTCCACCCCCCGCTCAAGCTATCACAGGAAGCTCCCAGAATTTCGCCATACTGGGAGAAGAACGCGGCGAGATGTTCCCCGATAACCTGAGGAGGGACCTCGTATGCTGTTACTCTGGTCTTCCGTCGGCCTTCGTAAGCAGTATCAACTCTTTATTAGCTCGCGGCTAGCCGCGGCGACGCAGTCTTCTGATGTGGGCAACAGTACGTCCCACATGAAAAATTTAGCTCCCTTAACTATTCTAAGGGGCTTGAACCCGAAGGATTCTAGTGCTTTCAACACTGTGTTTTTCGTCGAGCGACAAATTTTGCGCGTACGCTTGTCCACGACGAAAACTGACACTATTCTTTTTTCAATTTTCTTTAATTCTTGGGGGTCTTCCAATAGTCCACCTTCTACAACAAGGTGGGCGTAACTCTTAGCACGCTCCAAGAACTCCGCTAAATTGATTATGCACTTTGGTGGGGACGACCAACAAGAGGGCGATTCCCCGGCCTCAGGCTTAGCCTGCGGTTCATTCCGGTTTCTTCAACTTTTTCAGAATTTTGGCCATTATTGGCCTCCATAGGTCTTTCTTTTTCCTTGTTATTGCCTTCCGTAGTATTAATTTTTTCTTTTTTCCCAGCGGTTTCAACGTTGCTAGGGGAAGTGGTCTCAAGAGCAGGAAATTCATTTAAATTGTCTTTGTCCGGGGGGGGGTCTTTTTTGGTAGGGTTAAATAGATGCTTACGTATAGTCTTTCTATAATCCGATAAATTGGGCCTTTTTTTAATTGCTAAAAAGGAAGGTGTTTTTTTTCCATTTTTTTTTAAATAATAAGGAAGGGGAGGGGTAAATACGGGTGGGGAACCGCCTTATAGGCGGAGGGAGGGAGAAAAATATAAAAGGGGAGGGTAAAAATAAAGTTTTGCTTATCAGCAAGACAACAATTTAGTTTAACAAACAGAGATCAACAGACGAAAGTAAAACAGAAGGACGTGTGCAAAAAAATTATAAACACAAATGTAAACAGGTAAAACGAAAAACGCAAAACAAATGGACAGACGAGAAAATGTGAACAAAGTTCACAAAAAAGAAGAAAGAACAAAAATTAAAAGGACAACAGACAAGAAAGCAACAAATTACACAATAAAACTTATAGTTATAAACGGAAAAATACGAGAAAACGTTTTACAAAATAAAGTACGAAACTAAAAATGTAACAATTTACAATATGGCTGCTGATAAAAAAACGGTCAACCCAACAAAAGAAAACGTTAAATAAGGGGAAAAAAAAAGGAGGGACAGAAATTACAAATTAAACACAAAAAAATAAAAAAAAACAAATATTATAAACACGTAATTAACAGATAAAACGTAGACTTTTAACGGGTAAAATAAAAAAAAACACAGAAATAATTAACACGTAATAAATAAACAATTAAATAAAAAGGTCGGACGAGAAACGAAAAATAAACAGATAAACTCCGGGGTGAGGGCACTAGAAGCAAATAGATTTAATAAGGAAAAAGTAAAACGTAAAAGAAAATAAAAAAAAAAAATAAATAATTAATAACAAAAAAGAAGTAACGGTAAATAAGAGGGAAGGGAAATTAAAAGGAAAAATCAAATGGTCAAAATAAGAACGTTAGAAAAATGACAAATTTAACAAAAAGTCAAAAAATAACGTTAGAAAAATGGTAAAAATAAATCAAAAACTAAATTAAGGCAGTCAAAAAGTTCAAAAGTAATCCTCTGAAAGACAGTATAAATGTCTAACACGGTCAGACAAGAAACAGTGGAAAAACCAAAAAGAATCTCTTGATTCCTCCCCCTCGTCTTCCCGGTACCAACCATATTTATATGGTCGGTGCTCCACTATGCAAATTAAGTGGATCCTACCACAACAATTACTACAGCGGAGATAAAGTTCTCAATAATTCTGCTGCTTTTGACCCCCCTCTCTCTCTCTCTACCTATCTTTCTATGCAACATGTCTCCTCAGGGTGTCTCCGATCATGGCTTCAAAACATTTCCTGTCCCCTACTGTTCTAAATAAAGTTTCGTTATTTCTCCCAAACCCTGGTCGGTCATCCATTTTCTCAAGTTCGTCAAGTATGTTATCTGTCGTTTTCCTAGGTCCCTCTTTCCCCCAAACCGCCCTGTGAGTGAGAGATTTTCCAAGCCTTCCTTAATCATTATGCAACCTCATGAAATGTAAGCTGTCGCTTTCTGATGTTAAGTTCGAGTTTCCATTTTGTTTCCATTTTCTCTAAAAACGAGTCCTTGCTCACATGTTCCGTCCATCATATCATCAGCTTTTTTCGATATAAGCACATTTTTGCTGCTTCAAGACTCTTCTTCATCTTTGAGGAATGCGTAGTTTTATTCTTGAACTTCTTCTTCATCTATGTGCTGTGTCCTTTCAGGGCTCTCCACAACATTCCGTCCTATGTAGGTTTTAATAAATAACTAATAGCTTTAATTATTTTTTCTTCTTTTTTCTTATTTCTCCTTAAGCCTTGATCCATCATCCATTCAATCAAACTCACTATGGTATTCTTTGATTTTCTTTGTTCCTCCTGCCTTCAATCTCTCCTGTGAATCAGGCATATTTCAATGTTTATTTCCTCATTATACCGAGAAATTTTATCTGTTTCTTTCTGAAGCTAATTATGTATTCGTTTTGTTTTTATCAAAAGTTAGCCGTTGCTCATATTTTCGATCTATAATATTCTCAGTATCCTTCTGTAGAAACAGATTTCTGTTGTTTCAAGTCAGTTCTTTATCTGTGAGGAAGTTGTCCAACATTCACTGACATATAAAAAGACTGATATTATGTAATATTTCTATAGTCTTTATTTTAATTTCTATTGAAATTTCCGTTTCTCAGATTTTGAAAAACACATTATGTTACCCCTGCACGGCTTCACATTTTAGTGTCACAAGTTCCAGCCTACGTTGAAACACATCCAAGATATTTAAACTGTTGTACTTGCTTGATTTTAGTATCTCTAAATTGTAATTTGCACGTTGTTTTTATTCTCTTTACTAACAGTATATATTATGTCTAGGATGTTTGGACCATTTTTCTAGTTTTCCTTCACCACAGTCTGTAGGAGTTCTTGTAGTTTCTTTCCTGTGGCTGCTATTATGGTGCACTCTCCTACGTAAACCATAAATGAGGATCAGCATTGGATAGTGCCTTTCGTTTTACACTTGTGAATGCTAGCAGGGGCTATTCGTGGAACACATTAGGTAAGGGAAAGACATATTTCATTTGTGCTTTCTTAAGTGCGATAATAGCCCAGCCTTACTGCGGGAGACAAAGCCACACAGACAGATGAAATTTGTTAAAACAGAACTTTGATGGCATCTCTGCTTCAGAACTTGACAAAGCTGATCACGGTGCTCCAATCTAATGTCTTTAAAACCCTTTAAGCTAATAAAACATGTCTTACGCCACTCCGTTCAGTTTGATGATTGGGCTTCCCAGGTTTTCAGATCAAAGTTGAGACAATTCAAGTTGACTTTCAATTTATTTTTGTATCGTAAGTGTGGACGTCCAACATGACCTTTTCATATTCAGTTCTGATATTAACACTGTATGATATGCATATTTTACGTTGTTAAGATTGTGGCTGCCAGTATTAAATCCCGGTATGAATTCTAATACTATCTGAATCGCCTCACTGTACAGTTTGAATAAATCCGGTGAGAAGAGACTTCCTTATAAATCTCCCCATATTTGCATATTTAATGAATTCATTTTCTGTCCGTAATCCACAAGTGCTGCTGTCAGAGTCTAAAAGCCATTTGTTCTCTTTCACAGTATTCTGCATTTTAATACTCTGAAATCATAACCGCGACAAAATATGGCTGCTAGACCTACACAGTCACAGCATTATTATGACTCTAACCTCGCGTAGGTCATATGGTTGACTTAAATTCTTAAGCCGGAACATGCGAATTTTTTTGCTGTGCATTACTTTCTCGAAATGTAGACACTACAGTTCAAGATTGCAAAAATACAATCGAAAATTAAGAACAAAATGACTCAGTTCTTTTGAATAAAACTTGTTTAAGTGAATAGTTCCAGCCTAAATATGACATTCACAGACAAATGCAACACACAATTTGATGGCAAATTATTAACACACACACACAAACACATACACATGTGTGTGTAGCGATATATATGAATATCAATGAGATTAACAGATATGTGTTATATATGTTTGTGTCTGTCAAAAAAAATTTATCCAGCTGTTTTCATTCTTAAATTTGCAATCTACAAACCTGACGATTGCGTTTAAGCTTAAAACAGACTTTACTATATATTATAATTATTTTTTTTTAAAAATATGATTCCTTCGCTTCATAAGAGTTCTCATGTTTCAAAAACAAGAGTCAAAAACTTCAATATAATTATTAAAGAACTTCGGATTATTTATCTAACGTGTTCTTTCTTATTTTTCTCTATATAGAATATATGTTTAGAAAACTCGCATTATTTTGTATTGTCTACTTCCAAATAACCGTCACCCATGAAATCACTGTAAACTATTTAAAACTTGCAGTTTACCAAAGAATACCGGCATCAAGACAATGGAATTCTACCTACGACAGAGAAACCAAATTGGTTCTTGAAAATTGCTTGAACAAAACAACATTAATTCCGAAATCTTATACATAATTTCGCGTAAAATATCCAACACTTTATTTGAAAATTGAACAAAACGACAAAAACAATACAATTAAATAGGCAAATCTACGAGTTCATTTTATTCAAAAGTATGTGGATGGCTTAACAGTTAATATTAATTACAAATAATCAATATAATCCAAGTAAATCATTTTTATATAATTTTTATATCTATCTTTTAATATTTTAAAATTAAAAAAACCCACTTAATTATCTTACCACAACAATATTTTGAATATTATCTATCTCTCTCTCTCTTTCTCTCTATATATATATATATATATATATATATATATATATATATATATATGAATTGTTTGTGCGTGTGAAAAGTGTGAGCATATAAATATAAATTAATATATATATATATTTAATTAAATAAAATTATATATATATATATATATATATATATATATATATATATATATATATATATATAGTTTATAAACTAGGTAATTCCAAACATGGTAGAGTTCAAGGAGGATGATATCCGGAGAATCAATGTAAAATTCAGAAATGTTTGAATAAAAACAGACCAAATTTAATATCCATGTAATAAGTTATTTCACCACAACCTCTTTATGCCTGGATCATCAGACTTTATTTAAAAGGTTGAAATGAAAATGAAAAATTTTTTCATAATTTTTTATTTATTCAAGCGCTCAATATCAGAGAGAGAGAGAGAAGATTTATTTATTATATTTAGTTTTTTGATGTGAGTTTGTCATTTGGTTTTCATGCTTTTGCGATCGTCTGACAATCGCAAATGACAAACTCATATTATATTATATTCAGTTTCATCCTTTCAAACAATAGTCAGGTTATCGGAAACTATAGTGCGAAAATGTGAACTTTTATTCCCCCCGGAAAAAGAAAAAATATGACCACTGCGTGCATATCATGGAGAGGAGAAGCATCTGTTGGGCGAATAAAGTATATACACAATTGTACCCACTCATAAAAAAGAAACAGAAAGAGTTTGCCGGTGCAGCAATAAAGTATTGAATGCCACACTGAACACTGATGTCAAAATCAAGCAGATAAATGCGTTCAAGCAAAAGAAAAGTGCTCAATAAAACAGGGCCTTGAAAATCACACATGGTAGTTTTCTAATATTAATAAAAATAAGTAAATCTGAAATTGATCTTACTGTGGATGCACACCGTAAAGTACCTGCTCCATGGTCCAAATATATATATATATATATATATATATATATATATATATATATATATATATATATATATATTAACCCGGATATAAGAGAGTTGTCAGGACCGGAGAAGTATCTTATATCCGGGTTTCTCTTATACCCAACAACATCTGTTTATATA
>CAHIKZ030001736.1:167500-215000 GCA_903632075.3 Acanthosepion pharaonis | reverse complement strand
TATATAAACATATCCAATTAGAATGGCACGTGGAACTAAAATAGTTTAAAATAAAAGCGAAATAAAGGGTTCAGTTCGATTTTCCAAATTTCGTCACCTGAAACAACAGGCCAAAACCCCTTTTACAATGAAGAAAAAACGTTGTGATAAATATGGCGACAAAGATTTGGACAATTAAATAATAATGTAAATGATATATATATATATATATATATATATAGTAGAAAATATCTTTATAATTTATATGAACAAGAAAATTTCTTCTTTAAATTACAAGGATGATTTTTTGTTCAAACCGGTTTTATTTTCCCTTCCCTTATTTATTCTGGGAATTTCAAAAACGTAAAAATATAACCAACGAATGGGACAATGATTCCTAAAACTGTATTCTAATGAAACTTGAGGCTATCTATTTTTATCTCATTTAAATTTATCTATATATATATATATATATATATATATATTATACGGGGATTTATATGGCACCATTTATGAGGCAGAAAAAAAGAAAAAAGAAAAAAAAAAAAAAAAAAAAAGAGAGGCGAATTACCGAATCGTGGATGATAATGATCCGGAACATACGGCTAAGAGACAATGGAAAAAGGATATTTTGATAAGTAACAAATGGCGAAAAGGTGTTATTACAATGACAGGGAAATTCTGAAAAAAAAGAAAGGAAAAAAAAAAAATCAGATATGTTTTGGCGACGGCTGTGTTATCTAAGGATAAAAACAAACTATTGGTACAGGAAGGCATCTTATTATTAAACCTACAGACCGACTAGCCAAAGAAAAAAAAAATGAAAATGTTATTTCGATAAGTGACGAAAAACAGGCAAACTAAAAAGGGCTTTGGATAGATAAAGAAAAAATTAAAATCAAAACCCACACGACTGTCCAATGACCGATTCTTTTCGACGGAACATCTTTATGCCTGCGATAATAAAATTATGTTATCATATAAATATACCCGAAAGAAAATGAATGGGAACCATTTAAATGTTTTTTTTTTTGGGCGACGTTGGCCGTGTTACAAAAGACCACCCATTCTGATAATTAGCGATAAAATACCACCCATTCCATTTAGATTAAGATTTCGTTCAAATTGCCATAATGCGGCTAGAGAAATGATAACGGCGATTAAGAGATAGAAAAGAAAAATTTGGATTTTTTTTTTAGTTAAAAAAGATATTTTTTTATCCCTGAAAAAATTTTTTTTCGTCCACGCCCGACTAAGACATCATTGGTCAAGAAGAAAGAAAAAAAAGAAAAGAAAATAAAGATTTTTTTTTTTAGTTAAGCAAGATATTTTTTTTTCCTGAAACAAAGCCGCGGATTCGTCCACGCCCGACTAAGACATCATTGGTCGAGTGGTGATCACGTGACGCACGAAGGAGGCTGTCGCCGCCCATCCAGAGGATAGGTATGAGAAGTTGCTACGAAGAAGTGGGGAGGGCAGTTCACGCCCTCTGAAGTATGGTGAGAAGGTGGGAGTGAGAAAAGCTCCCAAAAATGGAAAAAAATGGAAAATTCCTAACCAGAAATAAAAGAGGTGGATATGTATTTAGAATTATCGAGGAACCCCCGACGCCGACAAACCCACCCCGGTTTTGGTCGGCGTCCATATAAGCGAAGCCCCAACGAGCAGAAATCAGTTCGAGTTCCAGTTTCAGTTCCAGTTCCAGCAGAGTTTTTGAGTTCTTTCATCCAGTTGAAGCCGCCTCGCAGATAGCTGACCAAAGATTCACGCAAATTCCGGACTCCTCTTCAATCCAAGAACAATTATTTTGAAGAGCGACTTAGATCCAGACCACCAAAATAAGTTTTTTTTTTCGACTTTCGTCCAAAGACACACCGAAAAACCAATTTCTTAAAGAGCAAACAACTTGAAGCGTTAAAAACTTGCCTAACGGAAAACGACGTGTCACAATCCATAGAACGGGTCGGGAGATAGATGCAGTCCTATGTATCGAACAACTAGACATAAAGTTTGTTATCTTTTTTTTTGATACTTTGAACTTTTGAGTTTTCATTTTATTTTTTTTATGCATATTTGTGGTATCACCCCCCATTGAACTCAGTTTGCATTACGGCCCCAACCACTGATTGATCTCGTCTGCCTAAGATCAATTCACAACGTGGGTAGGCAGACTGGAGATCAATGCAGTTACTTTGGTAACCAGGCGTTGGAAGCGAGTTGGGAACGACGAGGCTGATATCAAATCTAACCAGATTCCCATCCGAATCACCAAAAGGTTAGAACGTCACATTTGGGTGCCGCGACCGATACCAAGCCAGTTGGTCGTCACAGGACGAGACAACACGACTGACGCGACAGGCGGACGTCACGTTTGGAGCAGCGACACCCGAACGGAGCAGCGAAGAGCGAACAGCTGGCGCCGCGGCGAGGACGTCACAATTGGTGCTGTTTAGGGACGTCACAGTTGGTGCCGTGGTAGACCAGAATAGAACGTCACAGTTGGCGCTGCGACCAGGGACGACGTCACACGACAACACACACACACAATACACACACACAACACACACACACATCCGGTATATTTATATATATATATATTCATATATATATATATATATAAATATAGTCCTGATGTGCTATATTTTTATGGGATAACGTGCTCATATATCAGTCTACATATTTAACTGTTAAAATGTTATTGTGTTAAATATAAAAATGAACATAAAGTCAATTTATTTGTTTTTAAAAAGACATTCTGAATTTGTCATTTAAATTAAATCGTCAATGTTCATTATTTGCATCTAAAAGAAACAGAAAAATCATTTGATAATTGCAAAAAATTAAAAACCCAAATTTAAGTAATTTATATAGAAGAAAATTTCCCAAGAATCTCATTTTATTGGTGTTTCCAGAATTGTTGGTCGTTAATTAATACAAATTACTTAAATCAGTTGATAAATGTAAATATAGACCACATTAAATCCCCATTTCTAAAAGAAAATACTCTCTATATATATAAATATTTAAAATAAATTATATAATAAATTGTTATATTCGAGATTATAATTGTTAAATGCGAAAGACTAGATGCCGACAGCCAAATCAAAGCAAATATATTTTGATTCGATTTTGAAACTTATTCTATGTGCATTAACTTTGATTTGAAGTGTTTTTAAATAGGAATCGATTTGATACGTGATGCTCTTGAAAAAATTCCTTAGGTTTTATTTAACATTTTTGTCCTTTTCTTAGACCACATGACATCCAAGGCTATAGAACCCAGTCTGTGTCCTGCTATTTACGGAAGGAAAAGAAAAGGATTAATACCTTTCCCAAGGGTATTAAAAGCAAATTTATAAAATTTTTTTTGATTCAAAAAATATTGGATGAATAATGATAATATATATATATATATATATATATATATATATATATATATATATATATATATAATATATTTATGTAAAACTGCAAAAAAATAGAAAAAGAACACATGGGTGCATAATCTGGAGTCCTTATATTTTTTTTTTTATTAATTTTTTTTTATATATTTTTATTTTTATATTCAATAAAGAAGTAGAGTTTATATTATAATAATATTTTTTTTTTAATCTATTCCTCTTCTACATAAGAAAATCTTTTTCAAAAACGATTTTTCCTTGAAACCATAAAATAATTATTAAATTTAAGTTGAATTGAAGTGTTTAAACTTTAAATCATCTTCAAATAAAATTTTAGAATAATAAATCTCTCAGGACGTGTGTTTTTTTTTACATGGTCCGTTATCAAAATTTGTTATTATGCTAGGATATCTAAAATAATTTTGATTTTTTAAATGGTCAAAGTTAATTTTTCAATAGATTCATCATCTTCTTTTATAATTTTCTAGGATTTTTTATGGTTGGGTAGGGTATCTATTTCAAAACAATAAGAAAAATTGCCGTTATCCTTTAAAATTGGTTCCCATTTTGAAAAATAATGATATTTTTTTGGCGCGCCTACAAGTCGTTATGTGTCAGGAGGATTGTGTTTTATTATTTTCCATCTGATTATCTATTTATTTATTTGTTTATTCAAATATGTTTGATATACAAACCGTATTGTAAAAACTCCGGTAATTTCAATTTGTTTTTTTTTTTTTAGATTTTGTATTTTAGAAAAAATTTTTCCTAATTTAATGATTTGGCTAACTTTTTTAAGACAATATTAAACTTTGATGGGATTTTTTTGTATGCTAATTATTTAATGCAAAACTATTGTTGAAATATCGGCAAAAAAAAATTTATTATCCATTTATTATGGTTTAATATATATATATATATATATATATATATATATATATATATATATATATATATATATTATAATATGTATATATATCATCTCAGGTCATCCCATAAGTTCTGTCCGAATTTTAACTTTTTTTAAAAAATGAACGAAATTTAAAGAGTATTTTATAATGTCTAATGGAGCTGAACATTATTTTTATGTTTAGATGCATTTAAACTGATCAAATTTTATTTCAGAGAACAATAAAATTAAATTTTGTTTGATTAAAACCCTGCTAACATGGAAGTACCCAAGAATCATTTGAGGCACATAATGCTTTATGAGTTCAAGAAAGAAAACTCAGCAGCCGAAGCGGCTAGAAACATTCACTCAGTTTATGGAGAGGAATGTGTGAATGAAAGAACTTGCAGAAGATGGTTTGCAAAATTCAGAGGTGGAGATTTCACCCTTGAAGATGAAGATCGAACCGGACGTCCAGTTGAGTTTGATGAAAAGCTTCTTGAAGCAGCCCTTGAAGAAAATCCTGCTTTATCAGTTGAGGAATTGGCAGTGGTTCTCAGTTCAAACCATACAACTGTTCATCGTCATCTTCAACAACTTGGAAAAGTTCCTAAACTTGGAAAATGGGTGCCTCATGAATTGTCTGAAAACAACCTCAAATCCCGAGTTGACATCTGCTCTTCTCTCCATTCTCGCCAACTTGTTTCACCTTTTTTGGATAGACTTGTGACTGGCGACGAAAAATGGATCTTTTATCGAAATGTTAAGCGTCGTAGACAGTGGCTTGGTAAAGGGAAGGACCCCAGCCACAGCCGAGAAGGGAACTTCATGGGCAAAATTTCTTCTTTCAATCTGGTGGGATCGCCAAGGAATAATCCACTTTGAATTCTTACCACCTAATGCAACAATTAATGCTCAAATATACTGTCAAAAAGCAATTAAAGCGTTTTCAACCAAGCTTTGAGGAAAAAAAAAGTCCTGCTCTAGTGAATCGAAAAGAGGTGATGTTTCATCAGGACAATGCGCGACCCCACACAGCAAGAATCACATCACAAAAGATCGAAGAACTTGGTTGGGAGAAAATTCCTCATCCAAAAGAATTTCTCCCAATCTTGCTCCTTCAGACTACCATTTGTTTCGTAGCTTACAGAATCATTTGGAAGAAACAGCTTTTAAGTAACACAGGAAGAAGGGGTTAAAACTGACATTTGTGAGTTCTTCGAATCAAAGCCAAAAGAATTTTACAGTAATGGAATTAGTAAGCTTGTTAATAGATGGAAGGAAGTCATAGATAATCAGGAAAATACATTGTTGATTGAATCTGTAAAATAAATGTAACATTTGTTATAAAATCACTGCAAAAATAGCCATTTTGTTTCAACCCTCCTGGTGTCTTCTCAAGTGATGGTGTTGAATGTTGAATAAGGGGTTTAAAAATGTTCAAATCGACCAAACCCCCGTCGATAGGGGAAATATTACATCATATGCAATGACTAATCAAAATAGAAGTATATGAGAATTTCCCAAAAACTTGACAGTGTACCTTGGTTATAATAATTAATGCCTTAGTGTTGGGGTTAGACTAAAATAGAAATAATTCTAAACTAATTAATGTTAAATTTTAGTATAAAATTAAAAACTGAATTTAATCTGTATTAAGTTCAAAATATTATAAAATTATTTAAAGAAGAACCAATACATATTTTGTTTATTTTTTTTGTTTTAATTGAAAGGCCAAAAACTAAAAATTGAGGTTAAACTTTAATGTTGATGCACAGTTACACCTTACATACATTTGGTGATATGGGCAAATCTTGCAAAAGTCAATACATACACAATCAGATTATAATACACAAACACGTAGACATATTGAAAAAAAAACTGTAATTTGAATTCGGCTCTCTGATTCATATATATATATCCTTGTTATCCATCAGTCACTTGTGATGGTTTCAGTCTCGTTTTTGTAGTCTATTGTTAAAACCAGCATTCGATTACATAGATCTCTGTCATATATGGCAGATAAGCTTTGTATCATTGATTGGATCGACATTGAGTATGAAGGAATCTCAGCATACAGGCCGCCGTCCATTGTATACTCCGCATACTACATCCAAGGTCTAACCATTAAAAATTACAGAATATTTAGTCACGTGTTGTACTATGGGTGAAAATGAAAGCGTTTGACTTTGCCAGACATTGAACCTTTTAAGTTATTGAAGTTTATTTGATTTACATAACAACTTCAGAGACAGGCTGTGTATTAAAATACAACACAATAAAAACATCAAAATATTCAAGAAAACTTAGCCTAAAATAAGTGCTATGATACCAAAAATAACATTGTTACTTTAGTGATTTTCCAAGCGTAGCTTAGATGTGGCACAAAGGTTAAAAGTAAGGGGAAACCCGTGAGGATCAAACTCACTACTTACTAGTAATTTTTCTAGAAAGACAAGCTTGCTAACCATTACACCGCCCTGGGATGCCCCTAACATTGTTACTTTGTCTTTGGTGCTCAGAGCGCAAAGATAGAGAAAAAAAAAAGGACAAGAAACAATGAGGGAGTATAAGCAGATAAGAAAATTTTAAACTACATCCGCGTCCTGGGTAAGACGATAAACTACGTCCAGCAGCAAGGTCTCTGATCAGGAGGTTTTGAGGAGCGTGGAAGCAACTCTTAATTACTGGTGTTCCCAGGTCTACCCGGACCCGGTGTAGTAGCACCTGTTAGGGTCCCAGGTCTTAGCAAATAGTTAATCCTGAAACTGAGGTAAAAAGCATTATAATCAAATCTCATACGTTTAAACCCTAAAATTTATCGTCCTCACCAATAATATGCAAAATATTCTGTTGTCTTTTGCTCTAGATATTTTCGATCATTCATATATATATACAATGAAGAAAATATTTCTTGAAGAATAAACACTCTTTAGTATAAAAAGGTAATAAATAAATAAATAAATAAAAATATCCCAGCAAGGTTCAGTCAAAATCTAATGCTATGTCTGAAGTTAAAAGTATTCAGAATTCCTAGGGATTCTTTAAAGATCCAACGTGTAAAATGATGACAAGCCCATAAGAAAAAAATATATACATAACTTCTTAATACATACCCATGTCTGCCACGTTGAAAGCAAAAAGCTGTTATAGAATTACTGTCTCACGGAGGATAAAATGTTGCAAATATTCCCAGGATGATATTTTCCCAAAATATTTATAGAAAGGTCGCACTCGATATAAGCACTTTAAAGGTCAATAGATTTAATGGCAAACTTAGAGAGAAAAGACAAACTTACCTGAGCGACAGGCCCCTCTATGAAATAATATCATTTACCATGTTTGGGGTTAAGGGCGAAAAAAATGATATTATAATGATATTTAACTAATAATTATGATATTGGATGCTTGTAATAGATTTCGGCTCGGACTGAGTATTGTATACCTGGTCCTGTAAGCTTAGATATGGTCTAATAGATCATAGCTCGGAATTGTAATCTCACTGATGAGTACCAATTTCCGTTGTGTTTGTTATATTCACTTATGCGCACCTAACTTTTGGAAAGGTATGAATCAATCTCTTCTCCCCCAGCTAAGGGTTAATTAGCAAAAATTGTAACACTAAACAGGATCACGAAATCATTACTATCGGCTAAATATACTTACAGTCTAAACCTATATCCTGGCTTTAAACAAACGGCAAATGGTGGATAGATCGTAAAAAGCGAATTAACCAACCAAGTAATCTTTACGTCTATGTGAGTTTTATCGCTTTCCATTGGGTGAAATAATTAACAAAATGAAGGAATCTCTTTTTGAGGACTATATTTATAATCCTAAGACGTTTCTGTTCATTTATATGTATCTCGTTGGAGTCAGATGTAATTAAAAAAAAAGTATATAGTATTTCGCCGAACCCCGTCCCAGAAAATTATGATGAAAATTCTGGGATTAAATTTGGAATTTTCAGACTTTGTTTTCATTGCGTATTTCTGCCGTTCATTCTATTGTAAATAAAGAACATGAAATATGTTCGGCTTATCCTCGTGTCTCTCAAGAGAAAGAAACAATGCTCAGGTATTGATTAGGAATTCTCACACTTTTGTGTTCATCTTAATATTCTTTGAGAGATTCTACGATTACATTTTGCTAATTAAACAACAGATGTTGACATTCAACCGACCCTCATCTATGTCACAGCCAGTATTTGCATTTGGTTGCTGCTTACCTTAAATAAGCTTGAACAATATTTAAGTGTTCCTTTATCTTAGCTTCTGTCAACTGTCAACCCATTGTTTACAGAAGACGAGGGAACGACGTGAAACAGTAGCGATTAACCTCTTGAATTCATCGCTATCTCAACACTTCAATAAAACAGTCTCTCTCTTTATACCCGAGAATAGATTTAACATTTTTTACTAAACAAAATGAAAACGGATCGCAGCTATACCGAATATACACGTGTGACATGCCATCTCGCTTATCGGGCGACCCATAAATTCTCGCTTATAAAAAATGATTTTTATCGTGTATCTCTTGTATTACGCGAGTTCCTTTTTTTTGAGAGACTAAGTTAAAATAGACTAACCTCTTTCCCTCTATCTCTTTATCCCATCTTCTAGTCAAATAAGTTAAAAAATAAAAGAGTATGCTAAATGTATCCTTAGTGACGCAATACACTTTGCGTAAACGCGTACAGACATAAACGACCGAACGAGAAACAACTGAGCATCTTCACTATTTACATAATTCAGACTATTGTCTTCATCTTTGTTGCCATATTTATTACAACGTTTCGACCGTTGTACGCTCCGGCCTTCTTCAGGTGATTGGAATGTCAAACAGAACCCATTATTTCGCTCACTGGGGTAGACTGTACTAGTCCCACGTGCCATGTTTAATGGATGTCAGTCATCAGTTCTCTCCTGTTAATTCCCCTCTGAAAGTTCTCCACTGTCTTAACCGGGTATTGAACTCACACTCTTTGGGTCCTCTCACTGAATCAAACCAACGCCTTTATCCACTGTGCCGTGTGTCCTTGACACGGCACAGTGGTTAATACCTCATTTCAGAAATATAGACAGCTGACCATCTTGTAAACGTAAACAATAGAAAATATGCATATTTGCTGTTTGTATTTTATAATACGATAATAATATGTGAATATTTGTAGTGAAAGAGATAATCAGCTACCTCGAAAAAGAGTTCGTGTTTTGTGTACGATCTGCCGAAGAAAAATACCAAAATTAGTTAGCAAAAATCTACTGTAAGGACTAGAATCTATGCTAATGTTCTTCCCTCCCAGAATGTCGTGACCAATCAGAAAGATCTCTCGGTGAACAAAAACCGTTGTTTTTCGTTTATGTTGACAGATGCGATTTTCTGAGTTTAGTGTACGGACAGGAGTTTTTTCTGGTGTGAAGCGACACTTGGATGTGTGACACCATTTTGTTGTTTCTACGTTGTCTGTTACGACGGACTACGGTTTGAACTGTGATTTGGATGCAAGTATTGCGGCCGAGAGACAAGAAATCTATTGCAGATGTTTGTTGCTACTATAAGTTGAAAGTTTATTGTTTCTTTTTTTTTTTCTTTAAACAACAATATTATTGGATACAGTTAAGTAAAACAATTCGTTTTATCAAAATCATCTTTATTTTAAATACGGCTGTACTTTTTTACAATAGTAAATGGATACAGAGACTGGCCAACGGCGTAGACAAGGCCAGGAGTACATACGCTAATTTTAATGTATGATCAAAGTCGCACGATACGCGTGTATATACGGTAATTGATTTATTATATATGTGTATTAAGACTCACGTTTTCTTGATGGTGATATAATTTCCATATATGTACAAACTTTACAGCGGAGATATGGGAAACGCCGATACAGTGTAACTCGGATATAAGAGACCCGGATATAAGAGAAACCCGGATGTAAGAGAGATTTTCTCTGGTCCCAAATTAGAGCCTGTTTTAATGTATATAAAATAGACCAAACCCGGATATAAGAGAAACCCGGGTATAAGAGACTTCTTCTCCGGTCCCGACAACTCTCTTATATCCGGGTTACACTGTATAACTAAATAATATGAACAGATTAGGAGCCGGTTCGGAATCGCATGCCATTCTCATACAAGATATAGACGATCATAGCCCTTCCCAGATTATTTTATTAACTGTGAACTGCCAAAACATCTTGATTGAGTAGTTTTCCGTTGTCTTCTCTATGGTTGTTAATTCAGAATTTTCCTTCTTCTAAACTGGTTGCCATTCAAGTATAGTGAGTCCACTCTAACAATTAGCTAACGGTAACGCTATTGGGCGAAATTAAATGCAAGAGGCTAATCTGAAATTTTAAACTGAAATCGCTGGGTCCACTATCATTACAGATAAAACTTTATCCTACATGTATATACGTATAGATTGAGTAATGCATTTATATTCCCCCTGCATTAAATATCATTTTGTATTACACATATATGAGATACATACTGAAAACTCCGTAAAACACATATAAATAATGATTATATATATATATATATATATATATATATATATATATATATATATATATATATGACCACAGAGGGAGCGTCTGGTTAACAAGTTGAAATTTATTGATTGAACTTCAATCTTCTATGAATCTCTCACGTACATTCATAGAAGATTGAAGTTGAAATACAGTAAATTCGACCTTATAACCGAACGCTCCCTCTGTAAAAATCGGTTAAACGCACGTCATGCTAAAAATGTTGGTTCCGTATATATATATATATATATATATATATATATATATATATATATATATATATATATATGTGTGTGTGTGTGTGTGTGTGTGTGTGTGTGTGTGCATATTACATGGAAAACATGTCAAATCGCTACACAATTGCAGTAATGTTTCGATGCGTATCACTGCATCTCATCAGGCGATTTTAAAACGTTGTGCTTTTAAATGTAAATAAATGCTTGTGATACGAATTGAAACAAAACTGCATTTGTGTAGCGATTTTCACATGTTTTCGATGTAATACATAAAAAGAAATAGAAAACCAAGAAAAATCAGTTCCTTTACAGTTACACATTCACAGTATAAAAAAAAATTACTAATCGACAACACAATTATCCTACACCAGGAAAACAACAAATCTAGATTAGTAATACCAGAAGCAAATTATATTAAAAAATAAAACCGACACTGAACAGAATCAACTATGAATACTGCGCTAATGTTCTAAAATGCCTGTAAAGGAACAGTGTTTTTTCATGCTTTGGTGCGCGTGTGACCATGACATTATAACATCGAGGAAAATTTTCATAATGCTTAATTTTTTCACGTTCTAATGCACATTATCAACCGTTTTGCATTTAAAATCATAATGAAAAAAATACGGTAATGGATAACAACGCACAACATGGTATAAATACTTATACTAATTTAAAAGCATATTGTTTTGTACCACTTGCACCCCTGAAGATGATCTGTGAAGAAGATCGAAAGTACTTGGGAGATGAAAATAAAAGAAATTTAAACAGCTATAGAGCATTTCAAGCTTAAACATCAATACACGGATGGTTATTCGTGAGTATGAACGGATTTTGTTAAAATTTGCAGACATAATATCTGTAATTTATTGAATCAGGCATATATATATATATATATATATATATATATATATATATATATATATATATATATAACCCAGAAACAGACTGTTTCATCAATCTGGCTAGATATCCAATTGCTTCAAGCAGCGATCGATCAGTCAGAGACAAACTACTGATTCGGCATCAGTCAGAGACCGACCCCTAAGCTATCGGCGCATATGAATCTTTTAAGAGAAACGGAATCTTTTAAACTATGGTATATATGACGTATATAAACGTTAAATCAGCAGCAGGAGCGCTCAATTCATAACTGAAGAGCGATATATATACGTTAATAGCTATATATATATTAAACCCCAGTCATTGTTGAAAAATTTTGATAATGCAAATAATATCTCCAAATTTGATTGATTTCTCTAGGTCACTTTCGAGTTTATAATAAAAATAATTACGCAAAAAATAGCCTTTTTTCCTGCCGGGTGTCGATAGCCTAGGGGTTAGAATCTCCGACTGATGGCAAATCCGTCAGGTTTTGATCCTGGCTTAAAGCGATCGGATATCTAGTCACACTGATGAACTGTGAAAGTGGAACGTTTTACAAGTTTAGAACTAGAAGGGTATTAATAATCAAGTGAGAGCTGAATGTAGACGACAGAGCCTTATAAGGATAATAAAAAAACGGAGACTATAATTATTCATTTCGTTTAAAATTTTAATTTCATGAACACCAAGATATTCATCTCTTATATACCTCTCATCTCAACGTCTCCAATGACCATTAGACATTCCATATTTCATAGCTCTCTCTCCCCCGCTCTCTCTCTCTCTAAGTTTGGTAATTGTTTTGTATACCTATTAATTCTCCAGACTCATTTACTATATCCAACTAGTGTTTCTGACATATTTTTTTTTTTTAAGCATTGTGCCCCAAGCAAGGCGTGAAGCCACTAGGATGCAGGGGGTTGCGGAAGATTTGGAGCGAGAGCAGATAAGAGTGATAAAAGAAAGGAAGAGGAGAAGGATGTCATTAGATCAAAGTAATTGGAGATGTCGATTGACATTACATTTGAATAGTTGGATAAGAATAGCTTTCAGGGAAACAGTAATTGGGGAGGGTGTTCCACTGGCGAGAGGTGCGAGGTATGAAGCTATTGGAGTAGAAGAGACAGCTACATTTGAAGGTTTCTACGGTGTAAGGGTGAGAGCGGGATGCCAGCCTCGTAGGGCGCTTGAATTCATGGAGTCTGGGAACCAGAGAGAGCAGCTCATCAGAGCAGTTACCATGGAAGTATTTGTAGAAAAACAGACAGAGAGGGCGACGGCGCGTCTGTGAGAGAGTGACTCCAAACAAGACGCTAGATCAGGGCCAATTAGATTACATATCCTTCTCTGGATCTTGTCAAGAACTCCGAGGTAAGCAGAAGGTGCTCCAGGTGAGTTCTTATCATTATTTGTACTAGTGACCACCTCATAACTATCAACACATGGTATAAACCGATTTTCCTCGAACAAAAAATTAAGAAGTATCTATGCACGACAACCTACTAACGCTACTATTACTCGCGTTTTCCTTCTTACCGTCATTTTTCCCACCCCCTTCCACTGCTTCTATAAATATCTCCACTGACTATAAGACTTCGGCCAAAAAACAAATGCTTAAGTTTTACCATAGGAACACCGACTTTTATTTTACTTAGATTAAGATCGATTTAATTAAATTAATTTGAACAGACCTGTTTTATCGTGCTTAAAAACAACAAAAGTTATCGGTCAAAATAGCATACAAACCGATATTAAAATCCAAATAGTGTAGAGTAAATTCTTGATTGACGGAACCGACTACTACTACTCAATAATCTCTAAGGCCTAGCTTTACCCAACCCTTCTCTCTCAACGGCCTATCTTTACCTAACTTTTTTAAATCTTCACCGGCCTAATTTGATAAAATTCACCCAATATCTCTAACAATCACTTCCTTATCTATACCCAACCCCTCCATTCTCTAAATTTTAAATATCCTTTAAATATTATATAAAAGTATCTCTCTCACCTTAAATTCTATCTTTACCCAACCCTTCTAAATGGCATCTTTCCTAATTCTTTCCGTATCTTTTCCCAAAGTTCTTCTCTTTCACCGATATCTTTACCCAACCCTTCTCTCTCACCGGCCTATCTTTAAAAAACTCTCTCACAATTAAACTTTCTTTAAAAAGCTAAACTAAAAATTTTAAATAAATTTATTTTCAACCATTCTTTCTTAACAAATATTCTTTATCTTTAAACCCTTCTCTTTCAAATGGTCTATCTTTGTTTTTCTTTTTTCACCGCCTATTTTAAGATTTGTTTTCTTTTTTCCTATTTTTAAAAGTCTCTTCTTTCTCATTAGGGCCCTTCCATTTTTATCTTTAATTTACCCTTTTTTTTTTTTTGTCACCGGCCTATAATAATAAACCAACCCTTCTCTCTCCAAATTCTTATCTTTCAATTTTTCAAATATTCTTCTCTTTGAAGATTTTTTTTAAAAAAAACTCTTCAAATTTCGTGATTTAACCTTTTTCTTCAATTTCTATCTTTACCCAAATTTAAAACCATCACTTTCACCGTCCTATCTTTAAAAACCATTTCTCTCAAAAACCTATCTTTTATCTTTACCCTAAATCTTTCTTATCAATTTGCCAAATCTTTACTGATTAACCCTTCTCTCTCACCAATATTCAATTAAAATATCCCATTTTTTCATTCTTTTAATTATCTTTAAAAATCCTTCTCTTTTTATTTATCTTTACCCAACCCTTCTTTCTCATTAAAATATTTTTGCCAAACCTTCTCTTTCATTTCAGGATCAAACCAAAATATTCTCTCAGTTTAATATCTTTACCCCATTTCTCTCTCACCACTGCCTATCTTTTGAATATTTTCTTTCACCAATAAAAATCTTTACCCCTTCTCTCACCAATGCATATCTTTTAAAACCTTTCTTCTCTCCATAAAATCCTTACCCAACCCTTCTCTCTCACCTTCCCTCCCCACTACCAAACTAAAGTGTCCGTCCGATATACTTTCTCCATTCACAGACCAGGTTTCCGTTCTGACAAGATGAGAATGTTGGTTTAGTTAAAAATCCTTAGTTCCTTAATCCATCAAACATTTTCTTTCTCTCTTTCCTTGCTATAAATACTGGGTGACCTTTTGCCTCGATCTCTCTTTTCACTCAGGTCTTGGGCCGTATCCATCTCGGGCCTTGGGCCGTATCCCACCTCGCGTGGCGGTGAGGTAATTCTTTCTCTTCTTTCTTCATTTCAGCTAATATCAATATGTGATAATCTCATAGCAAATACATAGTTTCCCCATATTGTTTTAACACTCTAAGAACAATGCACGTACGTACGAACACTTCACATAACACACATAATATTCAATACACAAACTCAATGTAACTGTCCATGTGCTTGTAACTTGTTGTTAATACATATATTTGTTTGTATATAATTATCGGTCTTGTTTGTTTTCTTTGTCTTCATTGGACTTAATTAAAGTCCAACTTTCTCATGTAGCTGGACCGGCTAGCAGGAAATTTTAACCCACGTTTGTTCTTTACGGTCCTCTACAAGCATCTTAGTGCTCCCAAAATAATAATTATTAACGAAATGAATAATTAAATCTCCGACTTCTTCTTTTTTTTTATATATATATATATATATATATATATATATATATATATATATATATTAAATATTTATAAAAAATATAAATATATTATAAAATCAAAATTTTTATAGCCAAATGTATTAAATCCTTTTAAAAGTTATCAAATTAATAATTTTGAATGTAAAATAAATAACAATAAATTTCAAATTAATTTATTTTACATTCAACATTGTCAATAAAAACTTTTAAAATTTAGGGTGTTAAACAAATGGTTTTTTTTAGTGATTTTATGAAAATATTTATGTTATAAAAAATTTTTTATTTTTAAAATAATTATATCTTTAAATTTGTATTGAGCACTCTTTTTATAGAATAGTATTTGTTGGTTTTTGAATTCATTCATTTACAAATCATTTACTGTATATATATATATATATATATATATATATATATATATATATATATATATATTTGAATAAAGAAGTGGAACAACATATAAATTTGCAAAAATTAAAGATGATTATGTCTTAATCAATTTAATGAATGAGGTATATGGACAAGAAGGCCAGTTTCGGTTTATTTCAGGCTTCCAGTTGCAGACACTGGAAATGGAAGCTGAAATAAAAAAAATATTTTTTCCCAAAATGGAACGTTAAAGTCAGCTAAATTCGCTCACCCCTTCATGCCATAATCCTTTTTTTGTACAGCCTTCCAAAACGTTAGAATGCTAACAGTAATATTAAATTCAACCATTGAATCAGAATCCATATTGAAAAGACAATTTGGCCAAAGGTTGGAGAAGATTCAAATTATGCTATAAAAAAAGTACATAATGATATTAATGAGTAATAGTAAAAAAAAAAAATTGATGCACTTTTTCTGAAAATGTTTGCATCAAAAGAAGCAAGGAAGGTGGATTAATGAGGCAGTTATTAAATGCCCTTTGATTCAGACATTATTTGCTTGAATTAGGGGATAGAATAAGCATAAAAATGTACAAAATGAATTTAAGAAGTTGATTAGCATTAACGTTTTCCCCGCGTTTAGATATACTGAAATACAATTATATATATAACTGAAATACATGAATTAATCTATCTCTCTCTCTCTCTCTCTCTCTCTCTCTATATATATATATATATATATATATATATATATATATATATATATATATATATATATACTATATATATATATATATATATATATATATTTATGTATATGTCATCCCATAAATTATGTCATCTCATAAGAATTTTGAATAAAGAAAACAAGTGACCAAATGTTACATTTAATTACAGATTCAATCAACAATGTATTTTCCCTGATTATCTATGACTTCCTTCCATCTATTAACAAGCTTACTAATTCCATTACTGTAAAATTCTTTTTGGCTTTGATTCGAAGAACTCACAAATGTCAGTTTTAACCTCTTCCTGTGTTACAAAAAAGCTGTTTCTTCCAAATGATTCTGTAAGCTACGAAACAAATGGTAGTCTGAAGGAGCAAGATCGGGAGAATAAGGTGGATGAGAATTTTCTCCCAACCAAGTTCTTCGATCTTTTGTGACGTGATTCTTGCTGTGTGGGGTCGCGCATTGTCCTGATAAAACATCACCTCTTTTCGATTCACTAGAGCAGGTCTTTTTTTTCCTCAAAGCTTGGTTCTAACGCTCTAATTGCTGACAGTATATTTGAGCATTAATTGTTGCATTAGGTGGTAAGAATTCAAAGTGGATTATTCCTTTGGCGATCCCACCAGATTGAAAGAAGAACCTTTTGCCCATGAAGTTCCCTTCTCGGCTGTGGCTGGGGTCCTTCCCTTTTACCAAGCCACTGTCTACGACGCTTAACATTTCGATAAAAGATCCATTTTTCGTCGCCAGTCACAAGTCTATCCAAAAAAGGTGAAACAAGTTGGCGAGAATGGAGAGAAGAGCAGATGTCAACTCAGGATTTGAGGTTGTTTTCAGACAATTCATGAGGCACCCATTTTCCAAGTTTAGGAACTTTTCCAAGTTGTTGAAGATGACGATGAACAGTTGTATGGTTTGAACTGAGAACCACTGCCAATTCCTCAACTGATAAAGCAGGATTTTTTTCAAGGGCTGCTTCAAGAAGCTTTTCATCAAACTCAACTGGACGTCCGGTTCGATCTTCATCTTCAAGGGTGAAATCTCCACCTCTGAATTTTGCAAACCATCTTCTGCAAGTTCTTTCATTCACATTCCTCTCCATAAACTGAGTGAATGTTTCTAGCCGCTTCGGCTGCTGAGTTTCCTTTCTTGAACTCATAAAGCATTATGTGCCTCAAATGATTCTTGGGTACTTCCATGTTAGCAGGGTTTTAATCAAACAAAATTTAATTTTATTGTTCTCTGAAATAAAATTTGATCAGTTTAAATGCATCTAAACATAAAAATAATGTTCAGCTCCATTAGACATTATAAAATACTCTTTAAATTTCGTTCATTTTAAAAAAAAATTTAAAATTCAGACAGAACTTATGGGATGACCTGATATATATAAAACATATACATATATATATATATATTTCAATATATGCCTATAAAATAATAAAAATACAAAAAAGCGATATATAATTTATATTTTAAAATATATATATATATATTTATATATATATATATATATATATATAGAAACTCTTTCTATATAATTAAATGAAAGAATTAATTATTTAAATATAAATATATATATATATATATATATATATATATATATATAAATATTTCATAAATATATTCTCAAAAAGTTGGAATTTTATAGATTTAGATAAAAAACATAGATATATTTTTTAAGAATATATTCAATTTATAAAAATAATAAATTTAGAATATATATATATAATTGATTTATATAAAACAATATATATATATGAATATGATATTTTCTGGCATTAAATATATAGATAAATAGTTTTATTAATTTCTTCTCATTCTTTGGAGAGACGAAAAAATTTTTAAAAAAAAAAAAAAAAAAATATGCTTTTCATGGATTATGTCTTTCTGTAATTAGGGACCCTTTGGAACAATTTACTTCAGACGACTTTTCAAATTACATTCAATTCACCTCAAGAGAATTTTTGCAATATTTTCTTTTACGTTTGCTTTTGTTCAGGATTATCGTTTCTGGAGGATTTTTTTTTTTTTACTTTGACATAACAAACAGGAAGTCAAATATAATTGGCAATGAAATATTATATCCATTGTGATCATAGATCATCAATTTATATAAAGAAAAAAATTTTTTATAAAAAATTTATGTTTGCGTTTGACTCTCTTACATCAATACGTATGTAAAACTAATTGACAATTAATGCAAATATTATATCATTAATTTAAAAGCACACATTTCTTGAATAATAAAAAGTGATTGTTTACAGTGCAAATTTACCTTATTTAATTGTAAATAAAAAAAAATATTCGTGAATATTTCAATATATATATTATGATCAAAATCTGGAAATAACATTTATATATTTATTATATATATATATATATATATATATATATATATATATATATATATATAATTTTGGCCTTAGATGATGCCCGTGTTTTGATTCAAAAAATCCTAAAATTTACTCAACAACAGCAATTAATCTATATTTTTTTTTTTATTTCTTTAAAATATTTTGCCCTTCCTTAATATATTAAAGGAAAAATTTCGTTATTATGTTTGATAAAACTTAAAGCAAAAAAAAACTTTGATATCTGTTTGTATGCAAATTTTTATAAAACTATATACTAAACATTAAATCTTTACGAAAAAAAATTAAAACAAATTTTTCAAAAGGATCATCTTTAAAAAAGGACTCGTAACTCGAATGAGAAAAGAAAATACTTTTTCACACCCAACCCAGTTTTATTGAATATATATATATATATATATATATATGTATATATATATATATATATATATATATATATATATTTAATATTAAAATAAATTTCTTATATAAATATGAAATTGCCCATGGCTTAAATATTGCTGTCTGTTACTTCAGCTATATATTTAGGGTTTCTTAATAAAGTACAAAGAAGAATCTGCTATGTTATTGCTGCTGAGCTAGCATCTCTTCTTTAATATAAATTCCTATATAACGTTATAATATAATAATAAATGCTTATTCTGTAAATATGTCAACGTAATCGTTCGGATGAAACTTTCTCTTATTAGAAAAATTGTTTTTTCGAACGCCATCTTCTAAAATTCTTGAATCCTTTTTCAAATATTTTATTTCCTCAATCCTCTCAATACCCAGTTTTTTTTTTCTTGGTTTCATCATCTGTAACGCCCTGTGTACTAGTAAAACCATTAAAAAAAAATAAAGAAAACAGACATCATGAATTTAAGCGCAGTACTAGATTTGCAAAAAGGTCACGTCATTTTAACGTTGGAATTTTTTTTCATGCAACATATTAATTCTATGCTTTTCTTTTTTTATACATTTTTTTTTGATCTCTTTTATACCTATCATTTTTTAATTCAAATATTAAAAAAAAAAAATGCAATATCATTCCTTGTCTTTTGTCTTAATGATTTTTTTTCTTTCATGGCTCACCTTTTTTTATTAATATTTTTCTCTCATATTTAATTGATTTTTTTTTTTGTAACGTCCTAAGGATTTTATTGAAAAGGTCCTGGGGTGGTAAATGAAAAAAAAAAAATTTGTGCGTATTCACAATGATTATTTAAAATAGATTAGAGCCTTTATATTTTAACATGTTCAAACACAATTATTTTTTCCGAAACAACAATTTTAAGGCATAAAAATGACAAAAAAATCTGTTTTCAGTCTAATATCTATATCTGTTTAAAACATTTTTAATTCTTTGATTATATTTATATATATATATATATATATATATATATATATATATATATATATATATATATATATATATAAATATAAATAACAGATATATAAAAATATATAAATATGTATAATTATTTATATATTATTCATAAATTTACCTTTCATGCTATTCCTAATTTCAAAAAATAAAATGGTTACTAAACACAAAATGGATATTTTTTCTGAAGATTTTTTAACTAACATTTCATTTTTCTGAATATAAAAACAATGATTAATGTTTTAATTTTAATTTTAATTTTTTTATATAATTGTTCGATTGGTTTACAAATAATGAAATAAATTTTACTTCAAACATTTGTCATTCATCGTATAATTAAAATCGATGTATGTAAAAATTTTAATTTACCCGTTTTATATATGTGGTTTTATTTTAAATTGTTATCTCTTATATGTTTATATTTAAAAATTTAAAGATTTTATATGAGTCCCCATCGGAAATAAAAAAAAAGTATGTATAATTAATGATCTTCACAATGTTTGCGTTCAACGATGAATGACAAAACGACGTTTTCATTTTTTTTGATTTTTCGATGGAATTATTTTACAAAAATACAAAAATTACAATCTAGTTATTTTTTAAACATTAATCAACTGACGATCCTAAAATGTGAAACCCAGGGGTCGAATCTAATTAATATATAATCTATAACCAATTTTTGATATATATATATTTGAAAAAAATATTTTTTAAGCCCTTGGTGAAATTTGTAATGGTTGGTTGTTTTGTCAGATTTTGAGGTGTTTTGGCCCCATAAACATCTCTATCTATCTGTCAATATAATTTTCTTTTTAGATCCTCGTAAAATTCTTTTTTTTTAACATTTAAATCAGATTTAAAATATATATGCGTTGATGGGACTACTACTAAACTTGTTAATATATACATATATGGAAAATGCCGAAAAACAATACAATGGGTTGACCTAAGCCTTGTAAGTGAAATTGGGTAGATGGTTTTTTCAATATATTATTCGATAGCTGTAAAACTAAAAGGAAATCACAAGCCATCCTGACAGGGTTTGAGCTGGCCTTTTTTAGATTGTTGATCACGTTAGATAACACGCTCTCTCCCAGATATTGTTACTAAGGTTTTGCTCAAATATAGTTGCAAGCGTAAACTTTAAGTTGGTCTCTGTTTTGAACAACCACAAATGGGCCTGAGGCAAAAAACTAACCGCTTAAATAGAGTTCAAAATCCTCCTAAAATCATATAGTAATTCGTTATCTGAACTGATAGAATAAATTTTAAATTAAATAACTGTTGTACTGGAACAAATCGTCCTAATCTGGGATTAGCGTAAAACCCTAAAATAATTTATATTGTTTACCCTTGTTTTAGACCCAATTTTTAATGCTCTGTGATGGAACTTCTTTTGATCAAAAAACCATTCGTTTCTCTTGGGGCACTGTTCGAAAAATCTGAATACTTGGATGAACATCGTTTTGGGATTGATTTTATTTTTATAACGAGGATCTGGATATGTGTCTTATTCTTTTGATTCCGTTGCCGTGGTACAGTTATATATGATATTTGCGTTATATCGAAACGATCCCCGAAATTCTGGGTAAAATTGATTATTCTTACCTATATTAAGTCTATATAGGAATATAAAACAAAGTCAATGTTTTCTGCATTCTGTAGAGGATTATTCTAGGATTGAATAATTACTATATGATATATATACACAGAAAAATTTGAACATAAATTGTTAAATATCATCAGAGCATTTCAAAATTGAAAAAATATATATACTCTCGACTCTCCCATCGAATTCGACGTATGAGGATCAAGCAGATCAGTTCCCAGCAAACCGACAGCCCGACAACAGCACATGAGATTTGATTATAGTGGTGAAGATTTCGTGCAGGACCATCCACAATAAACTGAAGGGCCGAATACAGAGACCTGGTGCACTAAGTGGCACAAGGTCCAAAACGACACTCACTTCCGCAGGTTTTGAATTCAGATTTGTCCTTCTCCTAGACCATTTATATCCAATATATATAATAGTATGCCCTGCTATTTATGCATAGCTGGAGGGAGATCCGGATTGATTCCCAAGGTGGATTCCAATTATATATATATATATATATATATATATATATTTGTTTGAATAAAAACAGACCACTTTAAGGTTCCATGTAATAAGTTATTTCACCACAACCCTTTTAAAGGGCTCTGGATCATCAGACTTTACTTCCAAAAGGTTGAAATGAAAAATGAAAAGAAATTTACACATTTTTGACGGACCGCATCAAGCATATGTAAAATTAACGAAGTGAGGAAGTGAGGTGGGAGAGAAGATATGAGTGAGTTAGACGTACCATTTCAATTCCTTATCCTTAACCCCACTCTGTGTAGGCTAGACGCCGCTTAACTTAACTTATGCTATCTAGATATAGATGGGTAAGGGGTGAGGGAGAAGGCCGACTTAAAGGTGGAAGATACAGTTAACAATAAAATAATAAATCAGGATTCACTCAAATTCTTAGACGCTGTTATTTCGCATTCCTTTAAAGGGTATATTTGGGGGTTAAAGTTTGATATAAATCTAAATGTCTAAAAAATCTACGAAGAATTTTATTTAAAGTTTGTTGGAGTTTTGGGTATCTTCTATGAAATAGTCGATTGGAAAAAATTCATAGAAAGTACATTGCAAGAATAATCCATTTTATATCTAGTAATCTTTTTTATTTTCCTAAACTTTTTTCTTATAGATTGTTAATTTGACATCTATTCGTTTGATTTTTGTTCATAAATTAAATTCATGACTGTTTTTAGATACCTAATTATCAAAGGTTATTCCAATTTAAATAATTTTATCATCAATAATGATTATTAAAGGGTAATATATTTCAATTTAAATTAAATTTTCAATTTAATATTTACCTCCGTATTATTTATTTAAACACACTTCCAAATAAAATGGAACTAACGTCTTTATTTTAATTACAAAATTAAATTCAGAGCTTTTAGCTTCCATTTTTGAAACATGGTTGGGACTGTGTAGCGAAAAAAAAACATATTTTACATCAATTAATTTATTATACATACATATATATATATATATGTGTGTATGTGTGTGCGCGAGTGTTTTTTTTGTGTGTGTGTGTGTGTGTGTGTGTGTGTGTGTTAATCATTTCATTCCAAGCAAATAATGCCAGGAAGACGCAAAGGTCTAACAGGAAAAGGAGAATCTTCTCAGTTTTATTCAGTGTTATAGCTCTTTTTAATGCTGATATGACCTTCATTATACTGTTACTGTTTTTTTTCTACTTATAAGTTCTGCCAATGTTTCTGATTACTGCTCTTGGAAGGGTTAAAGTGATGTTTTTTTTATTATTTGACACAGCTTTTTTTTTTTGTATTTTGAAGCGCCGCACGATAGGATCTTAGGAAGCGTGTTTCTCTTTCCGATTTCTAGAAATTATTTATTTGACACTTATTTAAAAATGGATCTGAGAATATAATAATATTTACCTGATAAGATACACATTTCTGAATGTTAAAATAAGATTTGAATAGGAAAAGTTTATAAACTTGATATAATTTTGCTTTTATTTATGCTTCATCAGAATGTTTTGTGGAAAGGAGTTATGGAGGAGAACTGTAGAGATATTTTGAATTCTGTATTGTGTGTTAACGTTGGTCAGATAAATCACAAGATATTTTTCTCGTGACATTAGTACGCATGTGTATGAGTGATGTGATGCGTGTGAGTGTAAATTCTAGTTGCCATTTCTTGTCATTCTGGAAGAGTATACGCCTTCAGTTTCTAAAGATGTTACTGAAAAGAAATAAGAAAAGTGCGTGTTTGTGTGTGTGTGATGTGATAGGATGTGTGTGGGATGTGATGGGATATGATGTGTATATGTGTGTGTGATGTGATGTGATGAGTGTGTGTGTGCATATGTGTGATGTGATGTGTGTGTCAGAGTGTGTAAATTCTAGTTGGCATTTTGTGTTTCTCTGGTAGAGTCTACGTCTTCAATTTCTAAAGATGGTACCGAAATAAAATAGGAAAGGTGTGCGTGTATGTGTGTGTGTGTGTATGTGTTTATCTCTGTGTGTGTATGTGTGAGGTGATGTGATGTGTGTGTCGGTGTGTGTAAATTAAAGTTGCCATTTTAGTGTCATTCTGTTAGAGTCTAATCCTTCAGTTTCTAAAGATGGTACTGAAATGAAATAGGACAAGTGTATCAATTTTCTAGATAATTTTGCTGGAGTTGATAGACTCAGTGCGCGTGTTGATTGTCGTTTTTACGAGGAAAAAATGGTACGTATCGAGAAATAATTGTTTGGGTCGTGGTACATTTCTATTTAAATAAATAAACGACACATTCTGTGTGTCCGCCCGTGTGCCTGAAACCACCCTAATTCGGACACACTTGATCTACATAGACATATTGCACCTTTTTGGAATCAGGATGATCCCTGGATTGACAATCTACGCTTCCTCTGGTACTTTAACATCCAGTAATGTAATTCGTGTCCGGATAAAGAGAGATTAGATAAAAATATAAATTTTAAAATAACTGAATAAAAAAATTTGTGATATTAAATGTTTTTACTTCATATTGAGTTTAAAGTAACACACACAAAACAAAAAACATTGTGAATTTAACAATATTTATTTAAATTCAGGTTAAAGTATTTCCGAAACTTGGTGAATTGAGGAAATCAATTTTATTTCTTCAAAATGCCAACTCAAATGGTGCTCTACGGAATTTGTCATTTGAAGAACTTACTTTTCGGCCTGAATTGGAACTTCAATATCAAAACTTACTATTGGCCAAAATCGGATGGAATTAGATTATAGCCAGAATTCGAACTAAAGTCAGATTTTGAAGTCACATAGAGTAAATTAAGTATTTCAAAGTTGTTTTTCAAAATTATTATTGCTGTTTTCTAAGCTGGATCAGAGGTCTCTTTGGTTTTGGGACTAAGGCCCAATTAGGCCTCCACAAGAGCTAGCTTAATAGTCGACATGGAGTGCGACTTTTAAGTTAGTTATTAATATTATTGTTGTTGCTAGTATATATAAATTGTGTAGAGAAAAAATCGTGTGTATCGGGAGATTTTGGGTATACGCTTGGGTGACTTTTGGTTAGTTTTATTTTATTAAAATTACCATTGATATTTTTATCATATGTGAATTTTGAGTGTATCAGGAAATATTTGGTATATTGGAGGAAAGGTGTTTTTCGGTGAGTGTACGGAATTCATGAATGTGTTGTACGTATATTGATTTGTACGTTTACTTAGATCAGTAGCAGATGTCAAGTTTGACGATGAAGATAAGGACATTTCGTTGCAAAATTCTACATAGATAAGGTAGCTATATCCCCGATCTAAAGTATTCCGGTATAGAAGACAAAAGATATACGTACAGAATAAACGGAATAGCGCAAAATGCTATAGTGCACTAATCATAAATTCTAGTCAATTTTTAATGATTAATCTTAATTCGAACCCTGAGCAGTTAATATTGGATTTCCTTTGATGATGCCATCCGGCACTTGAACTCATATATATTCTCATATATCTATCTATTTATCTGGCTGGAAATGTTTATATATATATATATATATATATATATATATATATATATATATATATATATATATATATATATGTGTGTGTGTGTTGTTTGTTCTCTTGTTTTCATGTTCGATATGAAAGCCTCGTTATGTGCAAATAAAAATGATTTATGTCTTATTGCTGCCTTTTGAAATGCTTAGCAGCGAACCCATCATAGAGAGGCGTGGAAATCGCTGAGGGACTTTGTGGAACTGTTGAAGCAATGAGTGGCACTAATGTGAATGCTTAATCAAATATATAAGGAAATGTAAAGAAAAAAGAATTCTACGAATTCAAAGAAAAACGGTAATAACATACAGGACGAAGCACAATCATCTGCATAATCAGAGGCAGAAAATCCTTGATATGTACGCGTTCCAATAGACACAGTAGCTTACACAAATCTCACGCACGAATAGATTCACACTGAAAAGATAACTGATGTAAAAACCAGTACGTATACGCTCACATATACATACACATTGAAACAACTTATTAATCTACATATGTAACATTAACTGATTTAAACCATCATATATATATATATATATATATATATATATATATATATATATATAAATATATATGAAAAATCCTTCTACCTCCAGCTATGGGTAAAAGGCAGGACAGACTGGGTTCTATAGCTTTGGATGGCAACTTATCTAGGAGAATGAAAACTCTGAATTCAAAACCTACGGATAATCATTTGGGGACATTGTGGCACGTAGTGCACCAGGTCTCTGTATTCGGACCCTTCAAAAAGTGTGGATGCTTCACCACTATAATCAAATCACATGTTCTGTTGTCTGTCTGTCCGTTCCTAGGAATTGAGCTGCTTGACCCTCATATGTCGTATACAAGAAAATTGAAGTCAACACTCAGAGGACGAATAAATAGCTTTATCTTCCCAGACCAAAACAAAATATTGAATAAGCGACCTAAAAAAATGCGCCAAAGATTTTACTACGTTAATAAAACATCTAAAACCAAAAGGAATATGTAAATATAAAATACAAAATGAAAATAAAAAAATTTAAAAAATAAAGAAAATAAAATAAATAAACAGAACACTGCCGCCCAAATTACCGCCAGAATGGATTACTCACAATTTACGACTGACCCTATATCCAAATAGCCGAGAAAAATCCAACACACGCGGCGTGAAGATTGCTTCTAGCATGAAACAGCATGTTGCCTCTGAGTGTTGACTTCATGTTCAGTTTTATATTTATATTTGCATACGCTCTGATATTGAGCACTTTATCTAAAATTTATCTATAAATATAGCACACTTAACTCTTTCTCTCTCTTTTCTATATATATATATATATATATATATATATATATATATATATATATATATATATGTATGTATAGTAATCCACAGAGAGCCTGTTTCGCTGTATCACAACGAAACAGGCCGGGATCGAGACTCGACCGAGACACTTATTCCTAGGCTACTGGCGTACGGCCAAGAAAGAAAATAATTAACGCATTATATACGTGGTATATAAACGCCATACCCGCCGCCATAGTGCTGAATTCTTGAGAAAAACGATGCATTAAAGCAGCAGCAGCCGTAAAAAAAAAAAAAAATTTTTTCCACATAGTGCTCAATCGGTGAACGAGAGCATACATATATAAAACCGTTTTATTGTTGATTTCAATCTCATATTTTGAAAATATTTCGGAATTTAAAATTTCGTCGGATACACTGGAATCTGAAAGTTTAAAGTGTCAATGATTCTCAAAAATTTAGATTTAAATTTGACCTCTGATTTATCCAGCTATGTAATTTTAAAAGTTAGCATATTTATTTTCAACGACCTTTTAATTTTATAATTGCCTCACATCGTCTCAGCAGTAGTTTTTCTGAGGAAAGAAAACATGTCGCATATTCTGCCCGTAAATTTACCGTAGACAACAACGAAAACAGATCGGCTTCAATACATGTTTGCCTTAAAAAATCTACTTTGATATACTCCATATTGTTAAATCAGAATTATTGTCGGACCTATTCCAAACAATAGCCAATACGTTGAGTAAAATCATTTGTAATAAACCCCGCATATGTTACTTCCTAAATATCTCTAACTTTCTAGATGCTTTGGGGCTTTTTATATAGTATTTATTACTTCGTATACATACAACAATAAAACCGATATTTTGTCTGAATCTCTGGAGAGATGAAATGCATCAGTACTCAACTTTACAGCGTGCCATATATTTTCATGCGTGCACACACAATCACACACACACACATACAACATATACATCTCTCTCTTACTCTCTCTCTTTCTCTCACTCACTCTCTTATATATATATATATATATATATATATATATATATATATATATATATATGACTCATTGCCTAATATGAACATATTCTATTTATTCATTTTTATACTGATAATTACCAGTGGTCTAATCACATTCTTCATGTTAAGATGAAATTCATGAAGGAAGGGACCGTAGTTTTTTGTTAACCGAAAGGCTTTCGATCTTTTCCAAGATCATCTTCAGGGGTAAATTGTAAATAAAAAAAACTTATTGTAACTGCGATAAAAATGATGCGCGCGTCATTTTAAATATCACCATCACAATGGATTGTGATGGTGATATTTAAAATGACGCGCGCATGCGCTCTGTAATTATTTTAAAATATTAAATTTATCTATTGTAGCTATAGAATTTCTTGCAAATCAAGTGTTTCAATACAAGGAATCTGACCGGAAATTCTTTGAAATGTAAAATGGCACTAAATGTTATATGCAATTTCATATGTTGTTGCTATAATTGTGATAAATTATGTTGAGTGACGATTGGTTGAATTTGATTTCGAGGAACTCGAAATTTTTTTATAGTAGTATTATTTTTGTAGTGAATATATTGGTGTTGATTATATATATATATATATATATATATATATATATATATATATATATATATATATAAAATTCTACACATTTTATTGCAGCCAAGTTTATTTTTTTTAGATATCTATATTTAAATAGACCGTACGCTTTATTTAAATAGTGATTGCTTCGTGTAGAAATCGTTGTACATTAAAAATGACTAGAAATGCGTCGTATTAAAAAGAAATTCATTAATTCTTTATTATATAAGAAAGAGTTTGTTGCATGTAATTATTTATGCAGTGTTGTCATTTTTCAAAACACGGTCAAGATTTCGTGTCCATGTACATATTTGATATTACTCAGTGTCGTTTTGCTTTTGTTTTTTTTTATTAATAAGGCTCCCAATATTTTTTGTCTTCTTTTGCATGTAGATGATGCTATCATATTTGTGTTGTCAACAAGTATGTTACATACAGGGTCCGGTAGGTCTCCATGAATATTTAAATGAGATCAAATTGAGCTATGGTCAAAAATCAAAGCTACTTGTCCATCGTATTCAATAAAATGTGCATGAAAGAATGATTGATGCCTAAATACACAAATTTTATACACACACACAAACACGCGCGCGCGCGTGTGGGTGTGTAATTTTTTTTTTTATTTGGTACATATTAACTTTGCAGAAGCAAACAGAGCAGTCATTATTATGATTGCTTGTGTCGCAGTCATTGGAAATCAAAGGTCAATTGCTTTCCTTTTGCCCGTTGTTCGTTGCCTTAGTTCGTAAAAAATAAAGGAAGCACAAACAGTGAACGTACTGATTATTTGACTGAATGGTTAACAGCTTTATTGAAAAGTTGGAGTAAAATAATTTTTTAAAAACAAGATCAAAAGCAAATTATATTTTGTTTCTATTTATTTTTAAACATCGACTAATATTGAAAAAAAAAAGATAATCAAGACGGACATAATACTTCCAGAAATAATATGATAAACAGTAGTACAAGAAAGTTAATTTTCATATATAAACAAAATAAATATCCTTCTTCTTTGTATTCTTCTTCGTATTCTTCTTCGTATTCTTTGTATTCTTCCTATTCTTCTTCCTCTTCTTCGTATTCTTCTTTTTCGTATTCTTCGAATTCTTATTCGTATTCTTCTTCGTATTATTCTTCGTCTTCTTCTTCTTCGTCTTCTTCTTCTTCGTCTTCTTCGTATCATTCTTCTTTGTATTCTTCTTCTTCGTATTCTTATTCCTCTTCTTCGTATTCTTTTTCATATTTTTCGTATTCTTATTCGTATTCTTCTTCTTCTTCGTACTCTTCGTATTCCTCTTCTTCGTATTCTTTTCATTATTATCATTCGTATTCTTCGTATTCTTTTCATTATTATCCGTCGTATTCTTCTTCGTATTCTTTTTTTTATTTTTTCATATTCTTATTCGTCTTTCTTTCTTATTCTTTATTCTTTTTCTTCGTTTCTTCTTCTTCGTATTCTTTTTTTATTTTTCGTATTCTTCTTCTTCTTCGTATTTCTTCGTATTCTTCTTCTTCTTCGTCTTCTTTTCTTCTTCTTCGTATTCTTCTTCATATTCTTCTTCGTTTTCTTCTATTCTTTCTTCTTCTTCTTTATTCTTTCGCATTCTTCTATTTTCTTCTTCTTCTTCTTCTTCTTCTTCGTATTCTTCTTCTTCTTATTCTTCTTATTCTTCTTCTTCTTCTTCTTCTTCTTCGTATTCTTTTTCTTTTTCGTATTTTATTCGTATTCTTCTTCATTCTTCTTATTCTTCTTCTTTGCATTCCTCTTCTTCTTTCTTTTCATTATTATCATTCGTATTCTTCTTCGTATTCTTCTTTTTCATATTTTTCGTATTCTTATTCGCATACTTCTTTTTCTTATTCTTCGTATTCTTTTTCTTCGTATTCTTCTTCTTCGTATTCTTTTTCATATTTTTCGTATTCTTCTTCTTCATATTCTTCGTATTCTGTTTCTTCGTATTCTTCTTCTTCGCATACTTCTTTTTCTTATTCTTCGTATTCTTCTTCGTCGTCTTCTTCGTATTATTCTTCTTTGTATTCTTTTTCTTCTTCTTCGCATTCTTCTCCTTCGTATTCTTCTTCGTATTATTCTTCGTGTTCTTCTTCTTCGTCTTCTTCGTTCATATTCTTCTTTTGTTCTTCTTCTTCTTCTTATTCTTCTTCTTCTTCTTCTTTCTTTTTTCATATTTTTTTATTCTTTTTCGTATTCTTCTTCTTCTTCTTCGTCTTCTTCTTCTTCTTCTTTAAGATTCCTTTTTCTTCTTATTTTTTTCTTCTTATTCATTCTTCTTCTTCATTCTTCTTTTCTTATTCTTCGTATTCTTATTCGTATTCGTCTTCGTATTCTTTTTCTTTTTCTTATTCTTCTTTTCATCTTTTTCATTTTTTTTTCTTCTTCTTCATTCTTTTCTTCGTATTCTTTTTTTCGTATTCTTTTTCTTTTTTCTATTCTTCTTCTTCTATTCTTCAATTCTTCTTTTCTTTCTTCTTCTTCGCATATTTCTTTTTCTTATTCTTCGTATTCTTCTTCTTCGTATTTTTCTTTTTCGTATTCTTCTTTTTTCATATTTTTCGTATTCTTATTCGTATTCTCTTCTTCGTACTCTTCGTATTCTTCTTCTTCGCATTCCTCTTCTTCATATTCTTCTCATTATTATCATTCGTATTCTTCTTCGTATTCTTCTTTTTCATTTTCTTATTCGTATTCTTATTCGTCTTCTTCGTATTCCTCGTATTCTTATTCTTCGTATTCTTCTTCTTCGTATTCTTCTTTTTCAAATTTTTCGTATTCTTCTTCGTCTTCTTCCTCTTCGTATTCTTCGTATACTTCACCTTCTTCTTCTTTGTATTCTTCTTCTTCTCCATCTCTTCAGAATGTTGATAATTATCGATCATTTCTTTCCGCCAATCGTTCCACCCTCCATTCACACAAGGTCGTCAGAGCGATGAACCATGCCTTCCTCTATTTCTCTTGTCCTTCATATGTCCTACGTTTTTCGTTTTCTTCTTTTCTTCTTCGTTGTGCCGCGTCCTTTCCGAATGGCGATGATCATGGTTCTCCACAACTTTCCATTCTTTGTGACCCTTGGCAGCGTGTTTCCCTTTACCAAGCTTCCTTCCAACCGATCCCTCATCCTTTCACACGAGCACGTCAGGCAGGTACCCCCTACCTTCTCTTGTCGTCGATAACCCCTTTGAATGTCAAATTCTCAAAGTATTCCTTCCTCATTACGTTCAATAAATTACTTTTGTCTGATTTTGGTATTCTTTTATTTACCTTTTTTATTACTTATTGGCTCTGTTCATGGAATATTCTGTATCCTTTTGTATAAATATACGTCTGCTTCCTTCATTTGCCTATTGCTCCGTGAGTTGATTGTGCAGCATTTAGAGCCATACAAAAGGAATGATATCATATAGCAGTTTAGCACTAAAAAAATGTTCCTGTTTCTTATCACTTTGCTTTTGAAATGCATCTTTCGGTAATCGTTTAGGAGTAGATAGTATTGCTTATCGTCCAGTTCACACTCCTCCTAGATTTTTTTGAATAAGAGTAGAGTTTGTACCTTGTTTATTGTTTTGATTGGGTTTCCTGCTACATTCTCCTTCAGTTCTATACTTCTAACGTTTCCGCTTACACTCTAAAATCATTTATTTATTTGTTTTTTTTTTCCGCAACAGTAGGAGATAGGTTCACATTTCGTCAGTTTCACCCTCCTCCTCTCATGACTTTTTATTTTAAACATATAAATCCAAGCAAGACCGTAAAGCGACTAAGACACAAGGGGTCACTGAGTGTGAAGAATAAGAAAAAAAAAAGAAAAGAAAAATATTGGGGAGCAAGAAAAATGGAAGAATAATCAAAATTGTTAAAGATTTATTTCCTGTTTATAAGTTTTCAAAAATTTTATTTTCAGTTTATTTTTCTCCTAAGATTGATTTTCACAGTGTCTATTCAAATCATCTCTTCCGTCCTTGAGGAAAAACTGTATATTTCCGTATTTCTGCCATTCTGGTGCAGGCTGTCTTACTTTCTGTTTAATTTTCTATATGCAGAAAGGCTCCTGTCATGTTGTTGATAATGCCCTTGCTGCCATGGTCTGTCCCTTCTGTCTGCCTTTTCTTTCTCACAGACGCGCCGTCGCCTCCCTCTGTCTGTTCTACAAATACTTTCATGGAAATTGCTCCGAAGAGCTGCATTCGCTGGTTCCCAGACGTCATGAGTTCCAGTGCCCTACGAAGCTGGCATCCCGCTCTCACCCCTTCATTGTCGAAACTCCTAAATGTAGCCGTCTCTTCTACTCTAATAGCTTCATGTCTCGCACATCTTGCCTGTGGAACTCCCTTCCCTTCTCCTGTTTCCCTGAGAGCTATAATCTCCAGCTATTCAAGTGTAATGTCAATCGACATCTCCAGTTGCCTTCCACTATCCACTCCTCATCCTTTCTTCTCTATCACTCCTATCTGATCTTGCTCTAAATTTTCTGTAACCCCTTGCGTCCTAGTGGCTTCCCGCCTTGCTTGGGGTGAAATGCTTAAAAAAAAAAAAAAAAATATCCTGGTCGAACGTTCATATCCGGGCGAGGTTCACCTGTTGTATCTATGCATTGATTTAATTGTAATTGTTTCGTTTTTACGGTTTATCAAGCCGTTATTTAAAGCCAGAGAAATATTTTAGATTGTAATAATTTTTTGAGATAAATACTGTTTATTGTTACAAGTTTTGCTAATTAACCGATAGATATGGAGAGAATAGGTGGATTCATAAGTTTCCTAAGGGTATTTGTGCGTAAGTGTTTTCAACTCGAATTGGAACGCGGCACTCCGATTAACAATTTCGAGCTATTATCCACTGCACCAAACGTACATCCCAGCTTACAGCACCTGATATTCCCTAGCGGTTACGCGTGTGGTCACTAACGCTGCTTCATTTTGGCGTGATGTAACGGTAAACCCCTATATATTTTTGTGTGTCAATTTACGGAGATAGGATCATAGAAATAGTGTTTATTATAATACATTATGTTTTTTTAGTCGTGTTTCTCTTAATGATAATAATATTTTTAAGTTAATTGATGTTTCTGCCACATTTAGGGATTGTGGGGGTATTACTAACCTTATTTTGTTTTGTTTTGTGTAAAAATTATTAAATCATATTGTAAATAATCATTGGGGTTTTTAAATTGTTGTTATTTCCCCTCCCCCCACAGACTTTGAAATGCACATATGGGGACTAGTTAGGATTTCATAGAGAATTTGAGGTATTATGGTGGACGCAGTAAGAAAGATAGGAATGAATGTTTTGTTTTGGTGATAGGACTATTGTTGGTATGTTTGGGTCCGTGTCTGTGACTAGCTAAGTTTAAATTAAGAAAGAAGAAAACCGTTCTTTTACTGGTTTTAAATTTTTGGCCTTGTGCCACATTTTGGACTTTTGTACGAATAAATAACGATAATAATATTTTTAATTTGTGGAAAATATGTATTTATTTGATAAAGAAAATCAAATTTGGAGATAAAAATTATATATAAAAATATATATATATATATATATATATATATATATATATATATATATATATATATATATATATATATAAAATTCCCAAAAGAAATTTGAACTTTAGAAATCGTAGTTAAGTAAACGTCGTAGTCATCATCATCATCACCACCATCATCATCATCATCATCATCCCATTGACTTTTTTAATCGTAGGACGATTTCCACAACGGTCTATTAACGGCAGCTATATGCAATTCTAGTACAGTGATACCTGTCCATTTTTTGACATTGTCTAATCACTTTTCCCGTTGGCGTCCTCTCCTCCCCTACGTCCGCCTTCAACGGTGCCTTGCATGATGGTCTTGCAGAGGCTGCCGTGCCTTGTAATCTGTCCAAACCACGCCATTTTTTTCCGTTTGACAGTGGCAAAAAAAGGTTCCTGGTCTCCCACAAAACCTATATTCTTATAAAAGACATTATTTCGGACCAATAGAATCTACTGAGAATTTTTTCAGAGAAAGAAAGAAGTTGTGCTTTTAAATTTTATTCAATGTGAAAGATAAAAACTGAAACAATCATAATCCACTAAAAAACAAAAACAAAAATAACCAAAAAAAAAAAAATACCAGTCACTTTTTTTTTTTTTATCATTTAAAACTTTTTTTTTTTATTTACTCTTATCTATAAATACGTGTATAGATAGAATCCTTTCGGGGAAAAATATCTCCTAAAATATATTCTATTTGAATATATACATTTATACATATAATTGTCTATGAATAAATACATTTGCAGACAAGAGCCATTCTGAATAAGTACGATTATATACAAAATATCTATGAATAAATACCTTTATATACAGATTTCTCTGTGGATGAATACATTCGTAAACAAAATCCATTCGGAATAAAGACGCTTTATAAAAATCCTTTCGGAATTTTCACACACAAACACACACACACACACATACATACATACATACATACATAAATATATATATATATATATGTATATATATAATATCAATTGATAATTAGTAGGGATAATTCCAAGAAGGAATTTATTCCAGAGAGCTCAATGTATGTAACAGAGCAATATAATAATGACTACAGACGATCCTTAAGAATTCATTAGGTTATAATTTATTTCATGAATATACAAATATTCATCTGTTCGATCTGAAGAGATGAATATTTGTATATTCCTGAAATAAATTATAACCGAATCATTTTTAAGGGTTATCTGTACTATTATATATATATACTGTCACGTAGCCACGATTTCCATAACCATATAGGCGTTAGGCTAAAGTAAAATCTTAAATAAAAAGAAAATTAGTTAGATATAAAAGAATAATAAATAAATAAATAAAAATAGAAATTTAATCCAATGTTTCCGACTCGCAAGCAAATATATTTTATGATCAGCCATATCCTTCTTTTCTCTTTACAAATTCTTTCTCTCCTTATCCTCTCTTCCGCCCACAAGCCAAGGGCCCGTGAACTTCGAAGTGACCCAACGTGAGAATGACCTGGTTCCAAGATGTCGCAGCTATCAGGCATTTGACCATGAGTAAATTCCAGGCACCATCAGGGTCTCCTGCTGCGATTCACGTGATCCAGGACGTACGGAGCATGTGTTGAACTTTTGGCCATCTCACAAAACACTGCGTGATTTTGCGCCCTATCCTCCTGCGTACCCGGTCAAGGACGAAGGAACCCACGTTACTGTCTTTGGGGGACAGCGAAAACCAAAAAAGGATTTTCAGTTTCCCTCTGACCAGCGGCAGTTGAACGTCGCTGGGCAAAAATCGTCAGACCGCCCACTGAGATGAGGAAGACAGCAAAGTCTGTCAACTAGTGGTGAACGGACTGCTAGGGAACTGGTCGACCCAACCGAACGCCTGTATGAGATTCTGGGGACCCTCGAACACTTGTGAGAAGAATAAGAATCCAGGAACATTGTCGGCCGGCCAGGATATTGTTTTATCATCAGAACTCTCGTTTCGGCGAATCAAACTTTATGTGAAGATATCAACCCGACTGCAAGATAAGTTGATTCGTTTGGCTTTGATCTGTTTTTATATATGTATGTATTCGCTCGCGCCTTCTATTCTTTAATGATCCCCTCCCCCTTTTGTTAAATGATTGTTCTTTTTTTTCTCTTTTTTTCGTTATATATATTTATAAATAAATGTTTTATTTTGAAATCCATCGTCTTGTGTCTGTTCTTCGTTGATTCCCTTGTGTCGCTTCCATTTCTGAGTGAAGACCGAGAAAAGAAACCACGTTTTTTTTTTTTAGAACCCGTGGTTCATCTATTTGCTACAAAATTTCGTAATATATATATATATATATATATATATATATATATATATATAACCTATATATATATATATCATTTATATATATATATATATATATATAAGAATGTATTTTTTTATTTATTAATCAACAGACTTTATTACTTTAAACGTTAGTTTTACTGGATGCTCTTCATTGAGCATAACGCTCGGTTTATTTATTAAACAGCATATGTATTCAATTTTGACTTCCGGCCTGAATATTCGGTAAATCTTATTAGAGAAAAATCTGTGTTTAAAAGCTCTAGTCAGCATTGCTTGGTTATCTATGCACTCTGTAGAGCACATATTTTCCTCTGATAAGATTTCTCAAATATTCAGGCCAGTAGAAAAATGAAATAAATGTACTCCTTAATAAATGAACGGATCGTCTACTCAAATACAAGTATCCACTAAAAGTAACGTTTATATAATAAACATCTGTCGGATTAATAAAAAATGCATCCCCTTTTTTATATATATATATATATTCACAATATCATTTTTTTTTTTATGATTATATTCACTATTCTTTTTAGAATAAATATCCTCATAGTAAAAAAATGAAAATATTCAAACAATTATATTCAAACTCAGAGATTAAGAAGAAATTTACAGTTTCGACAAATTAAATTATCGAATTTATTAATTAAAGATCTAATTTAAAATAGATAAATAAGGAAATGTTAATTTTCCATGACAACTAAATTAAACATTTGTTCTATCTTAACGATTTTATTGCGTGATATCATAATTAAAACTTGTCATTTATTTAAAAAGAATTCATTTTATTATTATTATTACCAAAAATAAATTCAATTCATTAAACAAACGTATTTAGAAACGCTCGACTGGTAAAAATATACGATAGTTAAAAAAGAACGATGATTTAAACAGATTTACAATATCTGTTTTGCCTTAAATTGGTTCCCAGAAATTTAAATGGTCAAATATTTTTAATTTGGTCGCTTTTTTTGTTCTTATTAATTACATTTATCTACATAGATCTCTATGGATAAATACATTCAAAGACAGAATGTTTCCTGGATATGTTAATAAATTTAATTCTCTTTTATTATATGGGATGTTGGGTAATCTTTTTCTGAATAAATTTGTTATCATTAAAAAAATTATCTTTAAATAAATATTTTTTCAAATAAAGAAAACATATATAAATTATTTTTTATTAAACAGATTTATTAGCCATTTTCTTTTTCATTTATCTAAGACTTCTTCTTTTTGCTCTTCAGTGGTCTATGGTATTCTCAGCATCTTTTCATTAGAAAAATTTCTGTTTAATTAAGTCTCTTCTTAAATTTTTGAGTTGATTGCTACACATTTCCTGCCCGTAATTGTGTATTGACACATTGAGTTAATTCGTTTTTTCTTTGTTTTTAACAATTTTTTTTCTTTTTTTTTTTTTAAGGTTGTTTTATCCCAATGTATTTTCAATTTCAATATTACAAAATCCATCCTTGTTATTTCTCATAATTTGTCTAATATTTAGTTTGATATCTACATTTGCAATTGATTTTCGGATATTCTTCTTTGACACCTTATGCATTCTTCTTCTTTAATTGATGATTAGTCCTTTCTTTTGCTTTCCTTTTTTTCTGTAGGAAACTTACCACTAAAGATCTCCTTATATTTACAATCGAACACAATTTAGATAATATTTGTCCTCTGCTTAAATTGGACGTTTTGGGGAAAATTCACTCCAGCTGTCAACATTGAACATTTTTTTGGGGGCATTTCCCTTTTCATGTTGAACACTTTATTCTGGATTTCTTTGGGAGTGAAGTTCACACCAAATATAATGTGGAACGGCATTGCTTCATACGTCTTTTCGGAGTGATGTTTACTCCAGATGTCATTTTTTCATTTTCTTGAAAAATCATATTAAAATGAAAACCTTTGTCATGTGGAAGGACATCGCTTCCTTTCTTTTGAAAAATAAAAAGTTATTAAAATCATGGATTACCATTGCTTTGAACGCCTTTCAGGAGCGAAGTTCACCCCAAAATTCATATGAACGCCATTGTTTCGAACGTCTTTTAGTTGTGAAGTTCACATCGGATGTCATGTGGGATGTCATTGCTTCGAACGACTTTTGGAAACAAAGTTCAGCCCAGATGTTATATGAAACGCCATAGATTCAAACGTCCTTTTTATACGTTCACAAACGCCATGTGGAACTCCACTGCTTCGAACGTATTTTGGGAGCCAACATCACACCAGCTGTTATGTGGAACGTCATTGCTTCGAACGTCTTTTGGATGCAAATTTTCCCAGATGTCATGAAATCGCTATTTTTGATTTTCTTTTGAGGGTTCCTACCAGATGTCATGTGGGATGCGTTTATAAAATCCATCTTTATATATGCTTGTAAAGCAGTCGAAATTTGTCTTTTTTCCAAAGGATAATCTTTTTTAAAAGATCAAGTGTGCAGCTGCCTGTTTTAACTTTCAACAAATAGGTTTAAAAGCGTGGAAGCGAACTTGTGGGTGCTTGAACATTTTTTTTTTCCCATGATTTCCATGATTCTGACTGCATCTTGTACACACATGAACGAATCACCCGACTACCTTTGTATGTCCTTAATAAGGAAGAAATCCCATTCCAATAGCTTCAAAACCGCTACTTTTTTTGAACCGTATACTTGATTAAATAATTTTAATCTCTTTAAATCTATGGCTAATGTTTAACTTTTCTACAAATTCTAATAATCTTCATTCTTAACGCCTACACTTCACAAAACAAACTTATTCATTAACACTCTAACTTGAGAGTCTCTTTTGCCTTTCCTTGGTTGATCACTATCTAAAATATTATATGTTGTCCTTAATTCGTAAACACTTGCGAAAAATTCATATTTTATATAACATTAATCCAGCACAATCGAGACAAGCGATGGGTTCAGAAAGGGCAAGAGACACCGTCTGTTCCAAAACAAGATCGATTCGGCAAAGAAAGTCATGTTTAATTGAAGGAATCGTGCATTTTGAGTTGGTTCCGAATGGTCGTGCCATCAGTGCCGAACTTTACTGCCAAAACTGGAAATTGTCTATGAAAAGTTGAAAAAAAGTACCCGGCTCTGATCAACCGAAAGCGCGCTTTTTATGCAGCAGGACAATGCCAAGGCACACACCGTCAGGAAGACCAAAACAAGTTTTAAGAGCTGGATGGCGTTGAGGTTCTGCCACATTCAGCCTACAGTCCTGACTGTGCTCCATCAAATTAAAACCTTTTCCGCTCAATGCAACACTTTCTGAAGGGCCGCCGATTCGACTCGTTTGATGAAGTCGAGGAAGTAAATGTCAAGAATTCTTTGATTCGAAAACATTGAATGGTACTTTCACCAGATCCAAAAAAGATCGATGGCAGAAAGTCTTGAAAATGATAGTCGTTATTTTGAGGAATAATTTTGTTGTTTTTATTACTTGGTGAGTAAAATTTCAATTTTTGCAAGTGTTTACAAACTTTTTTACAACCTAATAATTAGTTACTGAAATAAAGCTCCCTAATTTCGAACAAATCCTAATCTTTATCCATCGTAAATGATGGATGTTCTACAAGAATATTTTGTTTTAAACGTCCATTGCAACCCAGCTCGTTACCTTTGTCGTTAGAACTCATATATTCGACCCATTACTGAAGGTGCTGGAGAAATGATTGATTCGTTGTTCGCTCCATGTAACACCGCTTGATTTACACTATATTAACAATAACCAGATCAGACAAAAATGGAATGTTGAACATATCTGGATTGGATGTACAAGTCATCATTTGACTGGTTTTAGAATTCAATCTCTACATATTGTATTGATGAATTATTTTATACTCTAAATTTCCTTTCGTACTTAAATCATATATAAAAAATTTTCTTTTCTTTTAAATTTTTTAAATTCATATCCTTTTAATCTAACAATACGATTAAGACGCAAGTGGTTATTTGCCGTGAAAGTTAATGAAAAGACTTCAATAAGGAAAAAGGACAAAAGTAGAACAGCACAGTCAAGGGAGGAGATAGAGATTGGCGTTGCATTTAAATTTCTAGAGATTGTAGGTGGCAAGGAAGCGAGAATTCGGAAGATATGTTCACAGGTGAGAAGTGTGACACAATAAACTATTAGAATAGATGGTTTTATCTAGCTAGGTGCTCAAATTTATGCAGTCGACCTACTGAGGATGAGAGTTCATTCGAACAAACACCCTGAAAATATTTAAAGAAAAGACAGAAGGAAGTGACGTCACGGAGATGAGTATATAAAGTCGAGATATTCAGATCATTCAAAATGATATTACAGACACTTCGTTGGATTCTGTCGATAATCTCGATCCGACAGAAAATTTTTCAAAATTTTTACACACATTTTATATATATATATATATATATATATATATATATATATATATATATATATATATATTATATATATATATCCAAAATTAAACCAATAATTCCAATTTCAAATACTATTCTTAAAAGAGGCCAAATACAAATGTACAGCAATATAATTATTTATTTAAAAAAAATTATAACATAAATATGTTATAAAATTACTACAAAATAGCCATAAAATAAATAAATAATTATATATATATATATATATATACATATATATATATATATATATATATATATATATATATATATATTAAGAAAAGCTTCCATTTTTGAAACATGGTCATTACTGTGTATTTGGAAAAACATTTTTTTAAATCAATTAATATATATATATATATATATGTGAAAATTATATAATTATTAAATAAATATATATATGTATAATTATTTATATATTATATGCGCGTTATTTATACAAATAATTCAATATCAGAGATAGAAAAACATATTTGGTTGGATATATGTGAATTTGTGACCCTGGGTTTCACGCTTTTTAATCGTCAGACAACCTGATTATTTTTTTTAAAATTTTTTTTTTATGTAGAAAAAAAAAAATTTCATATTAGAAGTGGTAAACATTCGCTTATGTCATCATATTAACGAAACACATGGCGCACTTCAATCTTTAAATTTCAACATTTCAACATACAAATGCGTATGTATAGACATAACACCACCCGTATACATACATATGTCATATCCGAAACTGCCCACATATGTTTATATATGTATGAGTCCCGACGGACGACCAAGTATGTATATGTGTCTGCATACATCGATGTTTGCGTTAGTACGATGAATGACAAAACAACGAAGTTTCCCCCACCACTTCCACAATAACACCAATACACGCAATCTACATAAACCCAAATTTTATAAAAAATTAATCAGTTTGTCTGACGATCGCTAAAGCGTGAAACCCAGGGTCACAAACTCACATCTATCCAACCAAATATACATATATATATATATATATATATATATATATATATATATATATATATATATATATATATATATATATCGACAGATATCATTTTCAATAAGTACGTGGTGAAACTCTCGCTGTTTTATCGCTATTTCCATAGAATATGTTCTGGCCAGGTACATCCTTTAGTCCCACTATCCCTCAATTTACATCTGGTAAACACTATGTAATCTCCTTTAGAATAAATCTTCCCATTCTATTCATATTCTAATATAAAGAATTTATATTCGGACAACTTCTTCCCTTTCACTACAGTCTTGATATGTATATGTTTATAGCTAATTGTTATATTTCCTACACAATCCCATAATCTTCTGTTCTTACTTTTTCTTACGCTCATACACCACCCCATAGAAATATCCTTGAGTGGCTCTTTGGCTTTGTGTTGGGCGAATATTAGTATTAAAATATATATGCTGAATCAAAATCTTTACTGTTTCCAATAAGGCAATCCTTTATTTGGTCCAGTGGTAGTAGTCATTTTCTACATGTTCTTCAACATGCCTGATCGAAAGCTCTATCCCCACTAAGACTCCTACTCGTTCCACTGATCTGGCATGTGAACAATATGGTCTTTTTTCCCAGATTTGACCCGGCTCTATGAATTCTATTGTTTTCATTGTCTCTTTGATGTCTGCCTCAAATTTTCTATAGCAGGGAAGGTTGCACCACAGTGAAAATAATTACAATGTTGAAATTGGCGAAGATATATCGTTCAGGGGTTATAAGTATCACCGGATGACATTCAACTGACCTTGTATCAATGGGTCAATTCCTTTAAAACAAGAGATAATATATGAAAAACTGCAGGAGAATTATATTGACAAATCCATTGTAGGAAATAAGTTCCAATGAAAAATGCCTCACTGACACAGGAATACACGCTGGCGGGAACGAAAGACCGCGCTCGTTTCGTTTAAAATTAAATAAAATTAATAACAAAAGTGTCCAGATCATGTGGATGTAATGATATATTAAAAGGAGCCTGCTGCAATCAAATGCATCATTTTCATAAGCAAGATGATATTGCAATGAAAAATATAATAAATAGGTAGACATTACATAATGACAGCAAACAATGTAGAAGCTTCACGTTCTAATATAAAAAAGTAGGATGCTTTAACCTCTGAATTAAATCATTTTACTCACCCGCGCAAGAAAATGCATTTACATGAGACGAATGCAATAAACGCATTCTATTGTATTTTAAGAATCTGTATCTCGGATTTCTGTCTGAATTTCTGGGATGAAGAGTTAGGATTTCTTTACAATATTTATATTCGTACGCAGTGGAAACGGGCGATCAATAACTAAGTATTGGGAAATAAAATTAAGAATTAGACAATATCCTTAGACATGAGCAGTGCAACAAGAACAGTCTACGCCCGTAGATTAAATAAAGGGTTCAATTCAGCCAGAGAATGTCCTGTAGTTTAGGCCTGAAGAATCCAGGAGTGGACACAACGACCGAAAGATATTGATAAAGATATCACATATAAGGACAATAGTCCGAATATAAATATTGTAAATAAAGTATCTCAAATGTTACTATGTCTAACATATACTTTAATCCAAGAATTACAACGCCTTCACTTCGACTGGTATGACATATATCAAAAAACCTCGAAATAAAAGATTATAGTAAGAAACATTGCAGATAAAGCCAGCAAATTTCTAACAATATTAGACAAGCATATATTCACACTATTTACATTATCCGAAATTTTGTCATATTGTCATACTCGCGATGTTTCGACTGTTGTATTCTGCGACCTTCTTCAGGTGATATACGTTGGAATTTCCAATCGAACCAATTATTTAGTTTATGGGGACGGGAGGTTTATCTAATACCACCTGGCATGCCGTTTCTTGCTTATACAGTTTCAGTTATTTCCTTTTAGTAACTCACCTCTCCAATTTTTTGTCCAATTCTGCTGCGGCCAAGTATTAAACTCGCACCTCTTCGGGGCAAGTCATTGGATTACTTCAGCCAATGTTTTTATCCACTGGAACTAAGTCCGCAAGGACACATATCCCAGTTGATAGAAAGGGTTCGCTCCTGTCAGGGATTGTGTTTCCGGTTTATTCTAAGGTCTACTTTAACTGTATACCTCTAATGTTCTCCACCTAAAACTATGAACTTTTATTTCATATTTATTTAATTTGTTTTTACTCTATCGTCTCGTCACCCAAGTTTCCGATCTTTTAAACAGGCCTAAAACTTTATCCCTTCTTTCTTGTTTAAGATTGGGTGCCCGATTCTTTCTAAAGTCTTTCCCGACACTTTCGCTTCCGGTGGGCCCTTGCTTGTTGGTAGCGTTATCACCTTAATTAGGGTGGGGCCTCTGGTTACGTAACCCTCTAACTCGTCTGGAACTCTGGCTTTCTACAGGGTTATCATTATTGTAAAAAATTCTCAATCAAATTTATAGCTCTTGGAATGGATATTTCATTCTTCAAAGGAACCATTGGATTTTTGTGTCACATTATCATTTGTCTATTAAAATAATTTTCAGGTTATTTTACTCGCTAGATTTTGAGATGTCGTGTTCGTAGCCCCTCTTCTTGATAAGGACAACATATTTTTTTTCTGCAGTTGGTAGTGATATAATGGAATATGCATACACCTGAGTTCCCCCTCACTGGAATATGATTGGCTGGTGTCCGTCATAAACACACACGGACGTGTAGGTACGACAGAGTTTAAGCCTATGACGACGCCCATTGGACTACACCATTGGCGATCGCAATGGTCAACACCAATTGCCTAAGCATATTACCAGTACCAGTCGATTACTGCTACCGTGTATTAATTGGTTACAGTAGCCAAAACCACTTAGCTACTTCGATCAAATATATCCCTTTTCGGGACATATCAGGTAGTTAGTTCTTTCTTCCAGAATTCCTTTAATAATTTGTCTAGGAAATAGGCATAATGTATTTGGTTAAACTTTCCCCACCAATAATAAGCCATAGTAGGAATCCTAGTTCTTTCAGTATATGAAAAAATTTCGATAAATCGCACCCTTCTTTTGCGCGGCTTTATAATAAGTTTTATTTTCGTGTCCTTTTCCAAGTTCGTATTCTACTTGTATAAGGGCGGTTAGATCACCGGAAATGATATAGATTCTACTTCTATATTTCTCCCAAATAAGACAAGTTTTCCACGAAAGTCAACGATTTTGCGCCATACATGAAACATATGTACATATTCTTCTTTCTACAAATATATTACTATTATCATCCTGGTCACAAACATCAATTACATTTTTCTCAGTATCCTTAATGAAATCTCGCAAATCATCCGACATAATTCTGTTGTGTCTTCTTTACATTAAAATGCGGCCAATATACTTATTTATGTGTTTCATAAAGATGGTAGTCTTATTGGAGGTCGCATTCAGTTGCAAATTGCTTCTAAGTCAACTCGATGAAGATGTATCGAAAAAGGTCTTTCAGTATGTTGGAACTGCCTTAAATTTCATATATATATATATATATATATATATATATATATATATATATATATAAATAATATTCAACAATCTATATTAACACACGATTTATTTATATATATATATATATATATATATATATATATATATATATAGAGAGAGAGAGAGAGACATGCATGCACACATATATATATATATATAAATAATAATATATATATATACATATATATATATATATATATATATATATATATATATATATATATATATATATATATAGAGAGAGAGAGAGAGAGAGAGAGAGACACATACAGGCATATATATATATGTTCCGGAACAATGGCAGAAAAAATCATGTTAAAGTAAAAAATTATTGCGTGACTACATGTTTCGTATATTATTCTGGTATATAAAAACTTATATATCAATTTTCACACACACACATATATATATATATATATCATGTAATCTATTCAATTTTCGATCTTAGATATTCATATATTTTTTCACGTTCATCGACATAAAGCTGCAGGTTAATGGACCCAAAATACTTACGTCAAATAATTGATATTTATATATATATATATATATATATATATATATATATATATATATATATATATATATATATATATTATTTGTTTAGATATGCAAGGATTTATTCCATGCCATGAATAAGTGCAAAACCCGTTTCTATACAAGAACCTTTGACAAAATTGATTTAAACCTGTCGATAAATGCACACGTGCATTTAGAGACGCAACTGCCCACATCAATCGGTATTTGTTCATAAAAACGTTTATGACTCTAATAGAGAATATGTTGTATCATTTCTCGCCTTGGAATCTCGTATGACATGAATTTCTTTTACCGACAGAAATATATATTGAATTCATGTTTTTTTATTGGAATATGACCGAATATTCCATAATATTTTATTAGTTTTCTGTTTATCTTGTAAATAATATACAGTTCAACGTATCATTAAACAATATATGAAAAAATAATATCTCCGTGTGGACACACACATATATATATACATACATATATATATATATATATATATATATATATATATATATATATATATATATATATATATATATATATATATATATATATATATATATATATATATATATATATATATATATATATATATATATATATATATATATATATATATAAATATATATATATATATATACAGACATGACAGAATTGCATAGACATCAAGATAAATTTTATTTTCTGATTTTTTTTAATAACAAGATAAATTAACACATTCTTTTAATAATCAAGATAAATTAACTTAGATTATTTGATTAAAATTGCAGATAACAATACTGGAACATGCCACGAACCAAAGAAGCATCAGACCTATCCGAATTCCAACGAGAACGTATCATGGGCCAAGATGAAGGCGGTCTTAGTAAAAGAAAAATATCTGAAATTCTTTCAATACCCCTTTCTACCGTTAATAGAGTGATTGTACAATTCACCAGAGAGGGCAAGAAGTGCACAAAACCTCATCCAGGCCACCCTGGGCCCTCTGAAAGAACCATGCGTCTTGTCGAAAGAAATGTTGAACAGGATCCACGTTGCAAGGCCTCTGACATAGCAACACAAGTTAATGTCAGTCCCAGAACAGCTGTCAGGTATCTTCACAAGCTGGGCTACTAAATAACAGACTGCGAGAAGGAAACCATATCTCCGTCCACCCAATATCAAACGCAGAAATGATTGGGCTCATGAGATGGTGGAGAGACCTGTGACTTTTTGCACCACTGGCATTTTCTCTGATGAGTCAAGATTCGCATTATTTTCCAAGTGGAAGAGTATTGGTATGGAGACTCTGTAATCAAGAGTGATTTAAAAAGACTGCAGCCAACGGTG
>CAHIKZ030001736.1:152500-162500 GCA_903632075.3 Acanthosepion pharaonis | reverse complement strand
GTCTTTATACTCCATTCTCAATAGAGCCCAGAAGCGTATCAGCATTGTCTGGGGTGATGGATTATTTTCGACATTACAACATTTTCTTAAAGACAAGTCATCGCAAAACCCTCGCTGCTGTAGCGCTATGGAAAGTGAAATACACTCCACCTGTCCAAACCTTGTCGGATAAGTCCCGCCATGCGAATCAGATTGTAGCAAACCACTCTCATTCTCTTTGTATTCTTTTGCTTAGATGTATGTTCCTCTCGGGCAGCTCCTTTCCAAGAACCGCTCTAGTTTGCATCCGACTCATAAGAGAATGCTTCCTCGATCACGACAAATTTTAGTTTTCAAGTTACCTTTCTCTTCCATTAGTGTCCGCATAAGTTCCGCCGCTTACTCCATAAATTTCTACCTCGACCGTCCCTCGTGCCTTATACAGGGTGAACATCATTGTAAACAAATAGAAGATACGGATGAAATAATTCTCTACATAAAATGTTATTCATACATTTATGAAAAGACATATAAAAAGAAAGATCAATTGTAGGCATTTTGAAAGCCATTTACGCATCATAATTTGTGAAACTGGAAACATTTGAGCTGTCATGACTGAGCACACAATAATAGTTTCTACATTGAAGACAACTGTATATAAAATATAAAAATAAACTGCATTATGCTTTCAAAAAATCTGTTAAAATCCACTTATTGTTTTCACCCCAGTTTGTGTGTAAAATATTTGCTCATATTTGGGACCCTAACTGTGTTCGGGTGGACCTAAGAACAACGATCATTATGTGATCGTTATATGCTCCTTAAACCTCCCTCCCTTGCTGTCGGGTGTAGTTTATTGTCATAAACAGGACGGCGTTTGTGATTAGAATTTGTGTTGTATTTCGTAAGATTCAAGCAAGCGTCTCATATTTAAAATTCCTGGTTAAAAGATTTCGACATAACCATTTCAGCCTCAAGAATAATTTTCTCGCTAGATAAAAAATCATTTTTAAAATCTTATATTGACTTTATTTATTTCCATCTAATTTAAAAATTTTTCGTTCATATGCTTGGTTTCAGATAAACATTCTACTCCATATTTCATCGACACTTACCCAATCCGAATTGATAATTTCCAAGTTTATGGAAAAGAAAAGATCCTAGTTTAAAGAGACGCCACTGGCGCATATGGCTTAAACAGACGACAGCTTTTTTTTATATTTTGTGATCATTTTGTGGTAGCTAATATGTTCTTCAGATGAAAACTTGTATATTTTCATACATATCTTGGAAAACATATAATGTATGTAATTTTTATTACTTAAAATCTCCCAAGAAACTTAAATTTCACTATTAAATGACCCATAAACAGTTGATATTCTGTTTAAAATTTAATGAGTAATTACTGTAAAAAATATAAGCAATGAATATAAATTATGACCGCTAAAATTAGGAGCAGAATTTTAAGATATCTGTCAACATTATGTTATCACTTTATAATTTAGATCACCTTATATATATATATATATATATATATATATATATGTGTGTGTGTGTGTGTGTGTGTGTGTGTGTGTGTGTATATATATATGTATAAAGGAAAAAGACAGGGATATATATATATATATGTGACGTCGTCCCCCGGTCGCAGCGTCGTGTGTCGTTCGATCCCGTAAAAATTTCTCAGGATTAACCTGTTTAAAAAGACAATATGTATAAAGTCTGCCTACCCACGGAAAAACAGGGGTTGGGGCAACAGGAATACAAAAAAAAAGAAAATAAAATAAAACTCACAAAGAAAACGTATCAAAGAAAAAAGGTAACAAACTTTTATATTCAACTTCCGACCGTTCTGTGGATTGTGGCATTTATAAATAAAAAATTCTAAAACTCTGTGTGAATCTTGGTCAGCTATTTGACGCGGTTTCAACACTGGGCGCTCATCTTTTTTCAAGAATAGTATGTGGGTCAACAAACTTCTTCAAAAGGCCAAACGAAAAAGCCTCTCTTGCCCGCAAAGGGCGAACCTGTCCTCTCTCTAATTTAGCCTACTGGGGTGGACTCTTCCACTTTTCGATAATTCTAAACCCTAGGTTAGGAAAAAACATAATATCCAAGCCTGAAGGGATATCCGCTTCAAGGCTTCTTCGTATCGGCTCCTTACACTTAATATTCTGATTCTCCTCGTGCGTCACTGTTCAACTGGTCAAATCTTCTGCCTTTCGAGCAGACAATGAGGTCCTGGTCGGGTGTGGACAATCCGTGGCTTTGTTTTGGAAAGAACTTTTTAAAAAACCGAATGGTGACGAGATGACACCTTCGGCTTTTTAACACGTGGTATTTGTCCCAGTTTATCGCTAATTGGATATGATCAGCCTTCTCAGACCTGTTTGAACCCATTTCATTTTCCCCGCTGCGGGTTCTAAAAAATATTTTTTGTGGCTGGAGCTGTCCTGTTTTCGTATTAATGGTTTTGCCTCAGATACACTTCCCCAGACTTTTACCATCAGTAAACTCAGCCTTTCGTTTCTTCAACCAATTGACAAAACTTCCATTTTCCCCGAATCTCGGTTTTGAAGCTTGAAATTTTTCCACCTGTTAATGGGGAGGGGCTTTCTTTCTTCTTCGTTTTCTTTTTGTTCTTCCAGAAACGTGCTATAAAACTATTTTTTTAATTATCAAATGGTTGTCGTAAAAACAAATCTCTCTGAATATTTCTTTTCAGCTTGCAGGTATGCAGGTGAAATAAAAAAACGAAAAAAAAAAACGTTTTTAGAAACGTATTCATATGGTCGGGGATAAATTCATTTCGTTTTGCAGAAAAGTCCTTGGACGAAAACTACATTTCTTATTTCTTTTCCATATATATATATTTATATATATATATATATTGTTGTTCTGGTCACAATTAAGGGAGAAAGCGATATTTTCTTACTAATAACCGAGACGTCCTGTTCAAACAAGACTTCGAAATAACTCTGAATGGATAAAATTTGCATGGTAAACCAACAGTAAAAAGATTTTAGCCCCTATGTCACATACATCCCCTAAATAAGGGATGATAACCTCGTGGGATAGTGGCTATGGAATAAAATATATAATTGGAATATATACAGAGAAGTAGAAAGGGTTGGAACCATCAGGTTCTACTGTCTGAACGGCTGTTCGGACTGCCTCTTTCTGTCGAACTCTTCCTCCAGACTCTGCTTTTATGACATGTCGAAAGGTTTTCCTGAAGTTCCTTCCAGCACGTGCGTTGATTTCATGATTTAAAGAAACAGAAACAGTCGTTCCATGAACCCGTTTAAAATTTTGTGGGTTCTACGGGGATTGTTTGGACGAGCCTACGGGCTCGGATGACCCACGTTAATCTCAGCCTTGTGCCACATATATCCCGCGTGGTGGGGGGCAGTTAAATATTAACAGGGATTTGAACTGAACGCTGGTCAGCCGACACACACTCCCAAGTCGTGTAACACACTCCTGTTGTATTTACTGTTCAATACACTATTTATCTGCAACCTCTTGTTTTGTTATTCCTTAACCAATTATTTGGACACAACAGGATGAAAGCTTCTTCATCAATTGGATCCATGTGCTGTAACAAGTGATGGAAGACGGGTTGAATGTTGAAAGATAAAACTCATTTGTTTTTAAATGCCTGATTAATATACATGTTATTTTAGTGGCTTAATGTACCTGAGTTGATATTTCCATTTTTTGTTTGTTTTATTTATAAAGTAAAATTTATAATAATCAAATAATGGAAGATTTACAAGCAGTTGGGAACTTCTTCATGTAGTTAAGAATTTTTCCATTTTTTGTTTGTGAAAAAAATTAAGAAAATCGAAAGTAAATGCGTGTAGCCACTAAAAATAACGTTTGTAATAATAAGTAATGTTATCGGATTTTTTTAAAAAATCCATTAAAAAATTGCTGTGTTTAGACATCAGTTACTAAAATTAAGTTAGAAAATACAGATTCGGAGAAGTCCGTACTCAAGATGTACGTTTCCTTAAATGTTATCTTTTCCAGAAATGTGACGATGTCAGTGGAATATTGTGAAATATAGAATAAATGACGTATTTTCTCTTTTTCCCTTTTTGTATTAAATGAAAATATCAAAGGTTTTTGATCGGTGAATGTGGTGAAATCTCTACCAGCTAACAGATGGCGGAAATGCCTGAGAGAAACATAGAGAGCTTACGACCGAATGTAGAACATGTCTTTTGGGAATCTTGTGACTTTCCTGAGAAAAATGAAATTATTGATGAACGTCATTTGTTGATAACATTAGCTGCGTATATGTGTCGATATATAAGTCAGCTTAGTATGCGATTTGCATGTCTGGAACACTAGAATCAAGCAGACGTAGAAGTTTAAATATCTGGGAAGGATTATGACAGAAGACTGCAAAGCTGAGCAGAGTATTACGAGACAGGAGGATTTCTTTGGCAACAAAGAAAAAAAATACTGAACTGTTACGTTATATCTGTTCTTATTTACAGCAGCGAATGACGGACGATTTCCTCAAAGATGAAGAAGAGACTCGAGGCGACAGAGATGTGGTTCTACTGAATGATATAATGGATCGAGCCTGTGCGCAACGATGGGGTTTTAGATAGGTAACAAACAAAGAGGAAACTTATACTTAACATCAGAAAGAGGCTGCTGAAGATTTTGCGATATATCATAAGGAAGGAGGGCCTGGAGAATTTGACACTCACGGGTCGAATAGGAGTAAAGAAAGACTAGGGATAGCAACATGTGACATAACTGACGAGCTTGAGCAGGTGGACGACAGAACGTGGTCTAGGGGAGGAAGCAGAGAGAAGGAGCTTGTTGAGATCTGCAACGGATAGCGGGATAGCCATGATTGCCCACGTTCTGTAAGGACATGGCACATGAAAAGAAAGAATAGTTCGCAATTGCCGATAAATGTTCTTAGATATCACGGGAAAGTTTTCATTGCTTTTATTTTTTTTTTAATGTGAGTATGGTTATCATCGAAAATTAACCACAGATTTGTTCGAAAATTGGCAATGATTTTATTCGAAGTTTGACCAGGAATGTGTTTGGATGTTTATCAGTACTGATTTTTGAAATATAATTACTCAAACACGAAAATATTTTGAAGAAATTCCGAAAATTGTGTATGCGATTTTAACAATTCAAAAGGCGTAGAGTGAAATATTTATTTTGAGGGAGGGTCGAGTAGAAAATTTGGAAATAAGCTCCAGTCAGCATGTTGGTTATAACAAGTAGATTCTTGCCCCAACACGAGTCAAAATAAAGATCGACAGACACTACCAAGCGGTTAGCCAATATTTTGTGTCTGGAACACCAATTTGTAGTCTGACTCCAAAATAAATTTCGTAGAAAAATGTCGTAAGTTTTCTCGATGTGCTACAAAAGTCGGCCGGTGTTCACCAATTTTTTATTGTGATTCGAAATGTCGGCCAATTTTCGAAAATTTACCAGTATTTTTAAATGTGTTCGACAGCAATTTTAAGTGAGATATACAAAACTCAGAAGTTTATTGGTCAATAAATATATTTCCCAAGTTTTTAATAGGTATATTTAGGAGGGAAAATAATGTTAAATATTTTCTTGAGTAATTTCTCAGATGTTTGTAGCAAAAGATGAGATGGTCGTCTGCTTTTTTGAAAGGCATGAATGACGTTTGAGATAATGTTGCTGATTGGTTAATAAATTCTAATGTTGTAATTTAAATTTGGAGCTCATGTGAGCCTACCTTTGCACAAAAACTGAGTCGATTTCTGCATGATCTTCTCATACAGAATTAAGATTTTTAGTGATATCACTTAAATCAGTGTTGTTTTTTTTTAAATTAATCCCCCAATATATATATATATATATATATATATATATATATATATATATATATATATATATATATATATATGTGTGTGTGTGTGTATATATATATATATATATATATATATATATATATATATATATATATATATATATATACGCACGTGTGTGTGTATTAAGTTGTACAGATTTCAGATCAATATTTATTTTTTAGAATGAATGTTTTTAAACAATGGTTAAATCATTAGTCATAGATTTATTTATAAGTTATTTGTGCTTTTACGTAAAACTCTCAAAGGTATGGACGCAAAAAAAATATCTGAATGCTGTTCTCTGCAACGGGGTGCCTTTTGACTTAAAAACTTGTCAAGATTCTAGAAAAAGTGATATTCAATGGACGAGAGACCAGGAAAATATAGTGAATGTGTCTCTTATCCCAAGTCGGTGTTCTTCTCGTTGTCATCCTGACAACATATCAACGAGTCTTGTCATGAAGCAGAATTGGATCTCGTTGATTAACCAGTGTCGGTCTCATATAGCTTAACTGAAAGTGCATTTCGTCCAGTTTCGGGCAGTACACTTCGACAGCGTTGTCTAGTTAGATTCCAGAAAGATGTAATCGTTAACGCCAATGGCGGACAACGATAATCATCTGTTGGTGTAATTTCAGTTGTGGAAATTAGTTGGGTGATTCGTCATGAACAAGCCAATCGTTTACGACTGTCATGAAGGATGCATTTCTCAACAAATCTCACTATTCTATCCTGAAATTATCATACGAATTTCGAAGATACAGCATCAGACAAACATCAAAACGTTGAATTGCTTGACTTTCACTGCGTTCCTATGGAAGCCATGTACTTAGTTTTTCACCTTTGCAATGTTCTTGAGTTTGTCCGGCATTATCGGAAGCCTGACACCCATTAGTTAAGACACTTCTCTCAAATTTTGACGAGTGTTTCGTTTGGTTAATGTTTTTTGAGCATTGATTGCCAATTGTAGAATGACGTCCTCTATAACCTTATTCTTCAAGACATGTATCCCCAATAGAGAATTTTAGAAAGAAGTGTTGTACTCTACCTTCTTCTATTTCGAGTTCACGATGAGGGCGGTATAAAGTTTCAAGTTAAATCCTGAAAGAGACTGACATAAATTTGACAAAGAAAGCACTCTAGACACTAAGAATTACTAATATATTCTTGTGTAACTACTATAGTAAAATATTAGAAGATAATTAAAGTGTATATTATAATACCAGGGCATTAATTTACAAACAATATATATATATATATATATATATATATATATATATATATATATATATATATATATATTGAGTATCCGTTAAAAAAAAGTTTAAACAAATAAATTAAAACACACACATATATAAAGGGTGTTTCATTAAGACGGATTATTTATAAGGGTGCTTCATTAAGTCCGATCAAAGTCAGCAGTAAATAAATCAGTGTTATTTGTGAAAATTTATTTATCTTTCTATTAGCTCATGGTGTTTAATTCATAGCAATTATGTGTGAAAAATCATATCGCCCAAATGTGCGCCAAATCTGTAAGAATAAAAAAAGAAATCATTAGACGCTTAAACTTTATTGACATTTAAAATCGGTGTAGGTTATTGGAACGACCTATATATATATATATATATATGTGTGTGTGTGTGTGTGTGTGTTTTTAGTGTATTTCTTTTACCGGTATTTTTATTAGGTGCACATGTTAAAAATACCCAATATGGCATTACAAATAAACCCACACATATCATCTCCTCTAGCATCAGAATTTTAAGATATCGGTCAACCCTTTATTATCCCTTTATAATTTAGGTTACCTATATATATATATATATATATATATATATATATATATATATATATATATATATATCGGATCTTCTAACAAACATTACCGAGAGGTCAAATCGCGTCAGATCTAATGACAGCGTCTTGAGGTTTTGAAACCTGCCCAAGGGCGCATATATTCCTTACAAGATTTCTCGAATCTTCATTCCGCCAGATGTAAATAAATACATATGTTTAATAATAGAAACATTTACTCGTTTACAAGTTTATCCATTAAAAAGAACATTTAAACTTTAAATAGAACATTTAAACAAATAAATTAAAAAATAGGTTAGTTTAATCCACTTCCTAATATATATATATATATATATATATATATATATATATATATATATATATATATATATATATATATAATAATCACTGTGGACCTGGAAACACCAACAATTAAGAGGTGGTTTCACGCTCCTCAAAACCTCCTGATCAGAGGCCTTGCTGTTGGATGTAGTTTACCCAGGACACGGATGTAGTTTTATCGTCATAAAAGCAGGATATATATATATATATATATATATATATATATATATATATATATATATATATATATATATTTATATTTAATAAAGATCTGTGACAAGCTTCATGATGGGTTGCCGTTTTTGCGTATTTGGACGTCAGCTCATTTGAATGTCAATGTGGCATCTATCAATTTTTGCAGGATGTTTCAGAATTCCATCGCAGAATATTGGAAACAATATAAAGGGGGCAGGCTGTAGACTTACTCGAGTAAAATTTTTGCATTGAAGGATTTAGTAAGAGTTCTTTCCTGGCCTGATTGTTCGCAAACTTTGGAGCATGAATGGAATGATTATAGATAGATTTTATGAATGAAAGAGAGACCTCATTTACTTACTCAATTAAACACAATTGCATATCGACAATATATCACAAATGTAAATAATTCAAAATTGGGTAAATGTTATATATTGACCCGAAATTGTTTGAAACTAAGAGCATTTATTTACGAAATGCTAACATCTATCAAACATTATATTTTTGGAAAACTTACAGAAATGTCCAAGAAGCAGGATCGGTTCGGAATATCAAAGAAATGCCTGTTTTTTTTATGTTAAGTATAAGTCGTTGCTCAGTTGTTCAGCCCAACAATTTTCACAATGTAATTTGGTGGTCTATGCGCTGCTTTCCTCTGTCCTTCTTGCCTTGTGAATAACATATTTACTAAACCGTCTTTTCTCATTGTGTATAATAGAAATAACAACTGCTTTTTTTAATATTAAAGATAAGTCTGATTTTTGTTTCCATGTTCTTTAAAATTTCGTCTTTGCTTAGTTGTTCAATTCATATTTTACTGAGGATGCTTCTGTATAACGGCATTTCTGTTGTTTCAAGTCTCTTCTTCATCTCTGATGAGATTATTCAGCGTTCACTGCCATAGAGGAGGAGCGATAGTAAATAACAGTTCAGTCCACTTTTCTTTATTTCTAATCCAATTTTCTTGATTCTTAGTATTTTGCCTTTTAAAATGCATCTTTCGCTATCCAAATGAGTCCTAAGTTTTCGGTGTCGCACTTTCCATGCTCTATTACAACGTTTCCCGGTAACGTTATAAATTGAGTAGAAAATGCGCTATTTTGTTGTGCATCTTTGATAAGAAAAGGATACAGTGCATGAACAATAGGAAAGGGTAACCATGCAGATAATAATATACATTCTCTTAAATATGACCTGCGAGTGTTAGATTCTCTAGGCCCTCTTTCCTCGTTATGTGTCCTAGAAATATCGTTTGTCTGATTCAACTCTAGTATATTGAAGTACATTCTAAGAAGAAAAAAAAAACTTCTTTTACAATGCCATACTTATCGAGAGGTTATTAAAAATTAAGTTAGAATTGAGGCGGTATAAATTGACGTTTCATAGGCGTCGTTTATTGCGTCGGAAGTACACAACTGGAGGGCACCTATCAAACTCACTATACTAGCAAATTATGGTGTAAATGTAATTTAATAGCTACCGTACTGCATTAGAAACCATTAAGTTTTACGCTGCGTGCCAAATTATTATCGAGATAATTTTTTATAATATTTCAAAAACCGTCCAATCAATTCACACAAAATTCACACTGATAACAAATATGGCGCTAGTTTGTTTACATTGCGCAGATCAGGTCGAAAATTTTAGTGATTGTGCAGGACAGTGTTGCCAACATTGTGTGAAAATGTTGTGTGAATTGATTGGACGGTTTTTGAAATATTATAAAAAAAAGGTATCTCGATAATAATTTCGCACGCAGTGTAATTGCCTATCAGAAAAAAATAAATCACGATATCAGACTACATAATAAAAAAACT
>CAHIKZ030001736.1:95000-147500 GCA_903632075.3 Acanthosepion pharaonis | reverse complement strand
TATATATATCATACTTATTAAAAAACCCAGGTTGTGTGTGCCTGTGTCTGTACGTTTATATATTGGATCGGATATCCTACATTTTTCAACCGATTTCAACAAAACTTTAAAGGACTACGTAAAATTACCTTGCGTTGGTTCTGACAGGGCCAAAAATTGGAAAAACACAATTGTTTTTGCACGAAATCAATTTGAAAACAATAAGAGGCATCGCGAGAATGAAAGGGAGACAACTCATATCGAGTTATATTATTATAAAACCCAGGTTTGTGTGTATGTGTGTGTGTGTTCGTTTATATATGGAATCGGATTTCCTACATTTTTCAACCGATTTCAACAAAACTTCACTTTTTTTTTTAAAAGGTAGTGTTTCTTATTGTCTTGCACACTTTTTTTTTATTTTTTTTATTCAGAATGCTTTAAAAATTCCATTTACAAGACAATTGTTTATAATAAAATTCTACTCAATCGGTAGACTCATAACGATCGAAAACAATGTTTTTGATTGAGTTTGAACAATTCGTAAAAAAAAAAAGACAACACAAAAAAACTAATTAAGACATGCGTGTCCATCAACCTTAAACAATAATCTTTGTCAGTTTTATTTTTCAGTCTTTATGATGATCGATAATTGATCTATCTCATACTGTTACATCCCCGGGCAACGCCGGGATCTACTGCTAGTATATATATATATATATATATATATATATAATTTTAATTCTATTTCAAATTGGTCCAAATGTACTTTAAAGAAGAGAAAATTATTATGCATGTTTAAAAAAAGCGAGACATGATTTTTATTAGAAACATTATTTTGAAAAAAAATCATTTTTTGACTTAAAATTTTTTTCTCTGTCAGCAAAAACAAATATTTGGCATTCGCTGCAAAAAAAGTTTTTTATAATTTTAATTTGATAATTGATTCCATTCTTTTTTCCGCCACAGAAACCTTTTTTCATTTTTCGTTATTTTTTTCCCATTCTTCATCCAATGCTACTTCATGGAATGCATTTAAACAATTGAACAGTAATTCATATAATAAACCACATTTGTATGCAACATCACATTCTTCTTTCACACACACACACACACATATATATATATATATATATATATATATATATATATATATATATATATATATATATCCGTGTATATATGTGTTATTGTGTGTTGTGTTCATGTGTGCAATATATATATATATATATATATAGAGAGAGAGAAAAAAGAGAGAGAACGATAATGCTTGCAGTGCCATGACGTATTTAGAAACATGTCTCTGTAACTTTTACGTCCTCTGGGCAACCCCAAGGCAAAACTATAAAAGTCTGTACAAAATTTTAGATACTATGTATTGCCTTAGTAGACCGTTTCATTTTTTTTTTATTCTTGGCCTTTTCCACCTTTTAAAAAACATACCATGACCAAAAGCAATAAACTAAGTACAACTAAACCAGCTCCCCAACAAACATCTGAACACTTCTACATTTCTTTCTCAAAATTTCTTGGTATTCGTTCCAATTTCTGCAATGTGAAATCATTCCACTTGAAACACTCTCCAGACATCCTAGCTTTCCGTGAAACTAATCTGAATTCTTCAATTTCCTCTGCTGAATTATCTGTTAGTGGCTAACTTCCTCTACATCGGAAGAACTCTCGTGTTCATATGCATAGACATCGTGTCTATATTCGAGAACATCTCCCACTAGCAAGGGAACTCTCTCTCTCTCCCTCTCTCCCTCCCCCCTCTCTCTCTCTCTCTCTAGTGTCTCCAGAATGTTCTTACATGTATCTCCGACTTTCGCTGCTAAACTCAATCAGCTATATGTTCTTCCTCTATGTTGCATGCTAGATAGAATTTATGACAGTATAGATGTCCCTTTCTCTACAACCGTCTGCAAATATTTTTTAAAACGATTTTTTCAATACCGATCATTCAGATGGCTTAATTATTACCAATGCTACTGAAATCTCAAACTTCATATTTTTTATTCTCTATTATTCAAACTCTTTTCAAATTTTAGATTTCCCCACATGTTCCCTCGGTAAATCTTACATCACAAAAAATCGAATAGATCTAAAACCTTGTTACCACCCGGACTCATGTCGTGCTCTGCAACTCTGTCCTATTATCAACTTCGATCAGGCGATAGTGTATATATGTAGCTCTTTCCGCTCTTCTATCAGTAACGAACCCCATATTAGCAGAAGATATTTCTGTTTTCGACGCATTAATTGGAACTCCTTTTTTGACTTCCTTCTAGATGCCACTTGGAATGGTATTCTTATACATGATGTTCATGAAATTTTCATTGAGATCTCCTCCTGGATTAAAGCCGATATCGAAGCTTTCGTTCCAGAACAGAAATATCAAGTGAAGCCACCATCATTTATTTTGTTCTCACCTGCCAACTCAGCCGCTGAAGCCCATGGGAATCACTTCTGGCTGTCGCAGAACGCAGATCTGACTGTACAAAACGTCGCGTTATCATTGCACGATATGAGGGCAAGCGTGTCCTCAAAGAAGCAAAGGCAGTGACAGAATGAGACACTATAAAGACTCCCAGAAGTTTGATTATAGAGATTACAGGTGGTTCTTCTATAGTGCTCTGAACAATAGCAAATCGTCAAGTCATCTTCTGTTTTATCAATTTGTAGTATTAACATCAACTGCAGATTAAGTAGAGTGCTTCGCTCAGATGTTCTCTCTCAAATTCACTCAAGACTCATTTGCATTACCCTTTCCAAAATCCGACTCGAACTGAGGTTCTATTGAGTCATATGCGCATAAACGCGTCACTGATTTTTGATATCTCACTTATTATAAAACGCACATTGCGTGTGTGTGTGTGTGTGTGTGTGTACGTTTATATATTGGATCGGATTTCCTACATTTTTCAACAAAACTTCACAGGACTACGTAAAATTACCTTGCGGTGGTCTGACAGCGCCCAAAATTGGAAAAACACAATTGTATTTGCACGAAATCAATGTAAAAACACGATTAAGAGGCATCGCTGTTGAGAATGAAAGGGGGCCAACTCATAGCGAGTTATACTTATTATAAAACCCAGGTTGTTTGTGTGTGTTCGTTTATATATAGGGTTGCGGAAATTCCTTCATTTTTCAAAAGATTTCAAAAAAAACTTCACTTTTTTTTTGACAGGTAGTGTTTCTTATTGTCTTGCAAACTCTTTTTTTTATTTTTACATTCAGAATGCTTAAAAAATTCCATTTACAAGACAATTGTTTATAATAAAATTCTATTCAATCGGTAGACTCATAACGGTTGAAAACAATGTTTTGGTTTGAGTTTGGGTTTGACCAATTCTTAAAAAAAACAAAAAAACAAAACAAAACAAAACAAAAAAAAACAATTAAGACATGGGAGTCCGTCAACCTTAAACAATAATCATTGTAAATTTTATTTTTCAGTCTTTATGATGGTCGATACTTGATCTATGTCTTACTGTTACATCTCCGGGCAACGCCGGGCTCTAATGTTAGTCAGATCTAAATTAGATTTTCACAAAGGAAGAGGGAGTGACAGTATCACTGCCTTCGCCCTAAAGAAATGCGCTCCTGTTCTATCAAGACTTGCAATAAATATCTCACTGTTTCATATTTCTCAGCTTGTCGGAAGTCCTCCGCTTTAGTTCTTGTCCTTAAGATCTCTGGGGAACCCCCCGAACCTTCGAATTACAGCCCCATTAATCTGTTAACCTATTTTCGGTAAATATGCAAGGCTATAATCGATGCCGAATTGGTTAAGCATGACCACGTTTCAAACAAATAATAGGCCCTCTGCCGATGCATTAACGGCCATCTCTGAATTTGTTTATAAATTATTAAATGAGAATGGGCGTGCTTTGGTTTCTGATGCTAGATATTTTGAAGGAATTCTACAGGGCTTCGCTTGGCATGCTGACCTTCGATAGCAAGCTGTAGGGCTACGGTGTCACATGGCTTATTTGGATCATTCATAAAAATCGTGCAATGAAGATCGTGTTGAAAGGGCAGACTCCCAGATTATTTCCTACTAACGCGTAGTTGCACTAGGGTTCGATTCTTGGACCCATACCGTTTCAGATCTTCATCAATGATCTCTCCAATATTATCAGATCCAAACTAGGTATTTATGCAGATAATACTACAATTTGCCCTTTGTCTTAGCATTAAAACAGACAAGGTAAACGTGGCAACTGCTTTTGCAAACGACTTCCAAAGTGTGGCTAATAAATGTCTTCTAAATTGTAACACCTCCAAAATAAAACTAACTTAAATTAATCATCACTTTTTGTCTGACATCAGCATTGCTGATGCTAAACTCCAGGTGTACAACACTTTATGGCATTTTGACCTTACGTTTTCCACTACATGAAATGAAGCGACTATACCGAATCAATTGTTACGTCTGTTACAAAGAAAATTGGTTCAGTTTGCCGTGCCAGAAAAGAACATTTCTCTATAGATATCCACATTTATAAATATGCCATTCGTCCATTCATTGAATAATGTTGACAAATCTGGTCTGGTTTTTCTATCTGCCAACTCGATATTCTTGAAAAACATCAATCAAGGGTCAGTAATTATCCTCACAAGGCATCTCGACTTCTTTCATTTTCTTACCGACGTGACATCGCTACAGAACGATCTGATTTCATTGAGATCTCTACAAATATTTTAATAGTAACTGCTCTGGTGAGCTTTTTACCCTGGTGCACCGGCTACGTGAACTTAGGTGTAATACTAGATTAGCAAGAAAGTCTCAGAATTTTACTGTTGAACTAGCTCATGCAACCGCCACTTCTATTCCAATAGTTACTTTTCTATCACTTCTCACCACTGCAGCTTACTTACCATTTCTTGCTTCCCTGATAACTACAATCTTTAGGCATTTAAATGCAACGTCAGTCGATATCCTCTGTTTTCTAGAAGACTGTTCCATTTTTATCCTTCCCTCAATCCAAACCATTTACAATACGTTCATTCTCTTTCACTCCATGAACTATCAACTGTCGCCATATTTTGGGTGAAATGATTAATATACATCTATCTATCTATCTATCTATCTATCTATCTATATATATATATATATATATATATATATGTATTTAATCGTAAATTAATACACAAAATGAATATATATATATCTGTTTTCGTATTTAATGTTCAGTATTTTACATTGAGCATTTTACTTAATTTACTACCTTTCTCCTTGGAAAGCGAACCTTCTGATGCACTTGCATATTCAATCTCTATCTTCTATATATATATATATATATATATATATATATATATATAAGAAATGGACAAGGTCCGACAATTTATTTATTAAAGACATTTTTTATGTTTAACGTTCTTTTTTTTATAGATACAAGTATTTAAGCAAATGCTCTGTTTATGATAAACAGTATTAAATAACATTTACCAGCCTGAATGTCCGAGAAATTTTCATAGAAAATATTCGTTCTTTGACAGGATTCGAACCTGCATCCTATACGGAACCGTCATTTACGCTGACGTGCCTTAACCGTCGGCCACAAAGAACCTTTCGGTAGACAAGGTCGAATTTACTGCTTATAAACTTCAATCTTCCATGAATCTCGTACATTCATAACTGCTCTGGCGTATCAAATGTAAACAAATGACGTCATATATTAAGAAATGGACGAGGCCGGTAAATGTTATTTAATACTGTTTATCATAAACTGATATTTGCTTAAATACTTGTATCTATAAATATCAACGTTAAACATAAAAAAAAATTGTCTTTAATAAATAAATTGTCGGATCTTGTCCATTTCTTAATATATGACGTCATAGGATGCAGGTTCGAATCCTGTCAAAGAATGAATATTTTCTATGAAAATTTCTCGGACATTCAGGCCGGTAAATGTTATTTAATACTGTTTATCATAAACAGAGCATTTGCTTAAATACTTGTATCTATAAATAACAACGTTAAACATAAAAAATGTCTTTAATAAATATATATATATATATATATATGTATGTATGCATATATATATATATATATATATATATATATATATATATATATATATATATGTAAAATTCTTGATAAAGTATATCTGTAAAAGGATAATAAGAATAATGACAAAAGGAAAACTTATCTTAGACGATGTATTTCGTTTGCCAAAACGTGACTTTATCAAAGCAAATATGCTAGGTTTTTATTCAGCACGAGTATTTATGTAAAAGAGCAATAATATTTTCGCTTTTACATATAAATAATTGTTACAAAATAAAATCCTGACTTGATAAAGTATCTCCGTCGGATAAGATGTTTTCCTTTTTGCATTTATATATATATATATATAAATATATTTAATATATATATATATATATATATATATATATATGTGTGTATATATATATATATATATATATATATATATATATATATATATATATATATATATATATCGTGAAGAAAAGGGTGTTTTATATCACTTGCATAAATACGGAATGGGCTGACCTGACAATCAGTAAATATTTGTAACATATTGCAAACGTTGACGCGTCGTTATTACACGCACATATGCATAGTTAATTTCCCAGATGAAATTGGTATAAGAAGACAACTGGACATTGCGACATTTTAAATTTTTTAAAAGTGTCTCTGCTTTTAATGTCGCAAAACAACACTCCTCAGCAAAAAAACAATTTTATTTTTTTTCAGTTTTCTTATACGAATTTGATTTTTTTCAATTTGGATTTTGTAATGTAACTATAACAAGAAAAAACATTTTGATTTCATTTTTACATTGAAAAAGTCTGAAGACGAAACGCGTCGTCAAAATTAAGATTTTTCCAGTTGTCATCTTCCACCGCATATGGGCGAACACACATGGACAAAGACACACAGTCACAGACATACACACACATATCTTGCTCTCAATTATACTAAAATCCACCGTCTTCTCGTAGCTGTTTAATATTTTCACTCCTCTGATTGTTATGGTCTCCCTGCTTTCCTTGATATTCAGCATTCAATATGCAGCATTTTGTTCCTCTTCTAACATTGCCACTTGTAACAGTGAACAACACCATGCTGCATCATAAGGTTCTCAGAGACAGTTAGATCGATATTGTCGATGAGGAAAGGTTGATTGAATAGGTAGAAAGAGGGCGAAACTTAAAAAGGAAAATGTTGTTTAAGATCACAACATGTTAAAAGGAAAATTTAGAGACGAAAGTAAAAGGTAAAAAAAAAACAGAAGAAAGAAAGACAGATAGAGTCCAATTTCCCGCGCAAATGCGATCAATTTCCCACCATTTGGCCTGTCACGAAACAGTCGGTAGTATATAACGTTTTGCACGCACGCTGAGGCTATTCCATAAGGACAGACGATACTATATCAATCAAACGAAAGAGAGTTTTTTTTTTTCAAGAAAAACAAGATGGCAAATAAATAAATAAAAAAAAAGAAAAAAAGAAAGAAAGTCATACAAAAGAATGCGAAAGAAAACAGGGTCAAAAATAAAACAACGGTACAAGATCAACTGTAACATTGTGAGCCGCGCCCTTTTCGCTGCGTGCATTTGAAGACAGGCTGACAGATTGGCAAGTCGCTTTGAAAGGCGCTGAAAGAGCTGAAAATTTCGCGAGCTGCTTCCGGTACTTGGAAATAGAGACAGCGCCGATAATCAACGACTTTACAACGGAAAATGGTAGGCGGAAGACGATGATATGGTCATAATAACGTTGCCAGTACTTTTGGATGGTCGATACCTGCCGATCATATACTCTCGTCCTATCTTCTATATATGTGAATACCTACACCTACGCTGCACGCACGCACGCACGCATATATATATATATATATATATATATATATATATATATATATATATATATATATATATGATATATATTTTATATTTTTATATATCAGGAACAATATTGGGGGAAAATGTATAAGAAAGTGAAAAAATCTTTCTCATGACGAGTTTTATCCTTTAGGACTTCATCGGTTAAATAAATTTGTTAAAATTCCTAGCATCCATCTCTCCTGCGCATGTATTTGGAGAATAAGAGAGTAGAATGATTGAAAATGAATGAATAAATTAATTAATGAATGAATGATGAAGAAAGAAAAAAATGCATGTATTATATGGAGAATAACGGTGTAGAAAGATAAAAAAAAATGAATCAATGAATAAAAATGGAAGAACTAAAGAATTATATCGAGAATAGCATTGTAGAAATGTAGAAATTGAATGATTAAGTAAATGAATTAATGAATGAAAAAAGAAAGAAAGGATTATATTGAGTATAGAGGAGTAGAAATATAGAAAATCAAACGTCCAATGAATGAATAAATGAATGAATGAATGAAGAAATAAATAAATAAATAAAGCAAGCAAGCAAACAAGAAAGAAAAAATGAATGAAAGAAAGAAAGAAAGAAAGAAAGAAAGAAAGAAAGAAAGAAATGATAATATGGAGAATAGGGGAGTAAAAAATACAAAATGAATGAAAATACATAATGAAAGAAAGAAAGTATGGAATGAAGGAAGGGCGAAGGACGGAATAATTATATGGAGACAAGGGGTGTATGAAGATAGAAAATGAATGAATAAATGAATGAATAATTGAATATAGAAAGAAAGAATGAAAAAAAGTCAGAAAGAAAGGAAGGATTATATGAAGAATATTTAAGGGGAGTAGATATATATATAATATAGTAATAAATGAATGAAGAAAGAAAAAAAGAAAGAGGAATGAATTATATGGAGAATAGGGGAGTAGAAAATAGAAATTGAATTAATAAATGAATGAATGAATAATTGAATAAAGAAAGAAAGAAATGAATATATGAAGGATAGGGGAGCAGAAATATAGAAAATATAGTAATGAATGAAGAAAAAAGAAAGAAAGAAAGAAAGAAAGAAAGAAATTACAATAAGGAGAAAAGGTGTGTAAAAAATACAAAATGAATGAATTCATGAAGAAAGAAAGAAAGAAAGAAAGAAAGAAAGAAAGAAAGGGCGGAATGAAGGAAGGATGAAATAATTATATGGAGTATGGAGGCTAGGGTAGTACTAAGATATAAAATGAATGAATAAATGGATGAATAATTGAATGTAGAAAGAAATAACGAAGGGATTATATGGAGAATAGGGGAGTAGAAATATAGTAAATGTAGTAATAAATGAATGAAGAAAGAAAGAAAGAAAGACAGTAAAAAGAAAGAAGAAAAAAGAATGAAAGAAAGAAAGAAAGAAATGACAATATGGAGAACAGGGTACTAGAAAAATACAAGTTGAATGAATGAATAAATGAATGAATGAATGAATGAAGAGAGAAAGAAAGAAAATGTGCAGTGATGGAAAGATGGAAAGACGGAATAATTATATGGTGACTCGGGGAGTACAAAGATAGAAAATGAATGAATAAATGAATGGATAATTGAATGTAGAAAGAAAGAAAGAAAGAAAGAAAGAAAGAAAGAAAGAAAGAAAAGGATCATATGGAGAATAGGTGAGTAGAAATATAGAAAATGTAATAATAAATGAATAAAGAAAGAAAGAAAGAAAGAAAGAAAGAAAGAAAGAAAGAAAGAAAGAAAGAATTATATTTCAGGGTAGAAGAGTAGAAAGATAGACATTGAAAGAATAAATGAATGAATGAAGAAAGAAAGAAAGAAAGAAAGAAAGAAAGAAAGAAATGACAATATGGAGAACAGGGGACTAGAAAAATACAAGTTGAATGAATGAATAAATGAATGAATGAATGAAGAAAGAAGGAAAGAAAGAAAGAATGATGAAAAAGAAAGAATGAAAGAAACAAATGACAATATGGAGAATACGCGATGTAGAAAAATGCAAAATGAATGAATGAATGAATGAATGAATGAATGAATGAATGAATGAATGAAGAAAGAAAGAAAGAAAGAAAGAAAGAAAGAAAGAAAGAAAGAAAGAAAGAATGAAAATGTGCAGTGATGGAAAGATGGAAAGTCGGAATAATTATATGGAGACTCGGGGAGTACAAACATAGAAAATGAATGAATAAATGAATGGATAATTGAATGTAGAAAGAAAGAAAGAAAGAAAGAAAGAAAGAAAGAAAGAAAGAAAGAAAGAAAGAAAGAAATGATTATATGAAGGATAGGGAAGTAGAAATATAGAAAATACAGTAATGAATGAAGAAAGAAAAAATGAATGAAATGAAATAAAAAGAAAGAAAGAGAGAAAGAAATTATGATATGGATGATAGGGGCGTAGAAAATACAAAATGAATGAATGAATGAATGAATAAATGAAGAAAGAAAGAAAGAAAGAAGGAAAGAAAGAAAGGATGGAATGAAGGAAAGTTGGAAAGACGGAATAATTATATGGAGACTAAGGGAGTACAAAAATGGAAAATGAATGAATAAATGAATGAATGATTGAATGAATAAACAAAGAAAGAAAGCATTATATGGAGAATAGGTGTGTAGAAAGATAGAAAATGCATGAACAAATGAATGAATAAATTCAAGAATGAAAGAAATAAAGAAAAAAGAAAGAATTATATGGGGAATAAGAACGTACAAAACAGACAATGGAAATAATAAGACAATTGTATATGTTTATTAAATAAATGAAAAAAGGAGGAAAGAATTATATGAAGATTATGCAATAGAAAATAGAAAATAATGATCTCAACCGTTTCCTTATAAGGAAAATACAAACAATAAAAATCAGCAATGTGTGGGGGGCGGGGATAAGGAAAATACGAAAACCATAGAAATGTATGTGTTTCTTATATATTGACATTGAAAAATGGCATATGAAAGAAAATTAAATCATAGGGAAAATATAAAAATAGGGAAAACGAGATAGTAATTGAAATAATCATAACGTTAGAATGTTTCAATATTAAATGAACGAGTGGATGAATGAATTAACAAAGAACGAGAAAAAGAACGAGAGAAAGAAGAAGAATAAATAAAAAAATAAGACAGATTAAATAAACTAGTTAAGAATTAGAAACAATTAAAGAAACAGAAGTATGACGGAAGCTGTGAGTAAAATGTTATACAGGGAAATATTTAACGTCAAATTGGGTCAAGGATAAAATGGCAAGTTATTAAAAATAAATTCAAATATAAATGTCAATCTAAACTAAAATGATGTAAGTAATTAGTTTAAAATATTTTATAATAACTTTTTTATTATTTGGGATAGATTTCTTTTTGATGCTTTTTTTTTTTTTAAATTTTTAAAGATTACATTTTCAGTGATTTTTAAAACACCGGAATGTTTGCTAATTCGCGCTTCGGTGGCCTGAATCTTGCAACCTGAGGGACGCTGATTAATGAATGAATACAAAACATGTGTATGATTTTCTTTTGCGAGAGAATGCTTGCTAATTAAACTTAGCCAACACAAACCTTGAAAAAAAAAAAATTATCAATTACCGTGGAAAAAAATCGTCTTCAAACAAAAATTCTTGCGATGTTTGCGACAGTTAATGAAGAATGTAACCGTGATTTGTGAAAAATACCAGCTACAAATTACTCGAATAAATCCACGCACGCAAACACAGACATAGACGTACATTCGCGCCCGCGCACACACATAGAGCATACACACACGCACATACACACGCACGTACACAAGCACGTACACACGCACACACAGAGAGGCATACACAAACACGCGCACAAACATACACACATACACACACACAAACACACACACACACACACACACACACACATATATATATATATATATATATATATATATATATATATATATATATGGAGAGAGGAGAGAAAGTAAGAAAAGAAAAGTAAGTAAGACAAAAATCATCAATTAACAGGAAAAAACGGAAAAGAAAAGAAGAAAGGAGAGGAAGGAAGAAAGAAAGAAAGAAAGAAAGAAAGAAAGAAAGAAAGAAAGAAAGAAATGAATACATAAAAAATGACAGATGGGGTTAAGTAATGGGAAGAAATGGAAAAGAAAGGAAGAAAGAAAGAAAGAAAGAAAGGAGGGAGAGAGAGAAAGTAGGGAGCTGCTAATTACAATATTTCGTAGGTAATCTTCCCATTTTTTTTATAATGAAGCTAAATTTACCTGGTGAGAGAAAGCATATTGAATTACGAGAGGTGATCTAAACTGGTTATTAAAACAGAAGACATCATTTTACAGAGGACTTAGCGTCTTTTCAACCGTAAAATTACTTTGGGTTCAAATATTTGCCTGTTCAAAACAAAGTAACAAAAAAAAAAACATATCCTGCAACAGACGGCAACGTACTGAATCTAGTGCATTTAATTTTATGCAGAAATGACATAATTGGAAGACTGCCCACTATCTATCTATCTATCTATCTATCTATCTATCTATCTAATAGCATTCTGTTTCTATTTCTCTCAATTTGTCTATCTAACCCATCAAATTGATCAATTGCATTCTTTTTCTATATTTCCCAGTCTATCTATCTATCTATCTATCTATCTATCTATCTGATTATTATGCATAAAATGGAAAATATTTTATTTTTTCTTGTAGATTTATGACAGAAAGTTCGCAAACTGCCTCCTCTGAGTAATTACTGACGTCATGTGTCTGACCTGTCTATCTATCTATCTATCTATCTATCTATCTATCTATCTATCAGAAGGTATTGTTAATTTCTCGGAGCGAACGCTAACAAATGTAACAATCTGGTGCGGAAGACTTTGTCCGTCGTATATTTTTATTATTTCAAACGTTATTTTTAATGGACACCCGTATCTGAATAAACGCTATGTTTACTTTTTTCAGAAGTATTTATTTCGTCTAGCGGCCTGAGTACTCGAAAAAACTTTATAAAAAAACGGGTCGGAAATTGATATCACGCTAATTTTCTAGAGTAATCTGGACGGTAGACGTAATAAATACAATTTAAAATAAACGGAACGTCTACACAACTACAGGCATCCACTAAAAATAAAGTTAGAAGCCTTATATATATATATTAAGTAGAGTTGGAAATAATCATAGTTAATTAATCGAATCTAGAAGAATCCTCATCAGAATGCACCTGACGGCCGTTTCGCCCTATTGGTTGGGATTCATTAGCAGTGCACATTCACTATCGAGATTCGAACCCAGACCGTTACAATACGACGCAAGAGTCTTACTAACTGTATCACCGGTTCTCGGTGACGAGGCAGCAACTAATTAGACTCTATATAGCACCGATCTTCAAAATTCCGTGTTGTAATTCATCCGAGTTTCCCTAGCACAACGGACTGTGCCCCCACGAGCCACATCGTTGATATCCCCAAATCGCTCCCTCCAGAGCATTAGAAGCCTGTTCAAGCAAGGATATACAAGTGATAGAAGTTATTAAAATATTCATAATTAGATAATTAACTATAGAAGAATCCTCAACAGAATGCAGAAATGAGTGGACGGCCGTTTCGTCCTATATTTGGGAGTCATCATCAGGGCGCACCAACTAACCAAAAATCGAACCCGGACCGTTACGATACAAGGCAAACTCAGGTGAGTTATACCAGGGAATTTGTAAAGATCAATATCGAGTTAAATTAGTTACCACCACGACACTGAGACCCGCGCTTTCTGCATTCTGTTGAAGATTCCTCTACATTCGATGAATTACTTATGATATATATATATATATATATATATATATATATATATATATATATATATATATATATATATATATATATGATGCGTATTTCATTGAATAATACAGACAAGGTGCTGTGATTTAGTTTTTTCTTCAATTAGTCATGTGATCTAATATTTGTTTCTTTTCTGATGATAAATGATATAAAACTGTTCGAATGTTCTTTTAACCCGAGCAATTTCGGATATACATTTAGCCATTTTCAAGGTTGAAATAAATTAACAGTTAACAAAAAATAGTTTGTTGCATGTATGTATTTATTAAAGTTTTCATTTTCAAAACACGCTCAAGATATTGTGTCCATGCTCATAGTTCATATTATTGAGTTTTGTTTTTTTTTATTTGTGTTGTCATATATATATATATATATATATATATATATATATATATATATATATTTTAAAAATCTTTCATCCATACATGTTCTCTAGAATTACGTCCAAACAACTCAATTTCGTCTGTCCGTAATCCTTTCAATAGCAGTGATGTTTTCTGAGAGAAGCGTGACTTTAGACTGTTCCTATAAATTTCATTGCTTATTGTCTACTTAGTGTCACAGATATGTTATGAAAGCAAATCATCCTGCAACACTTAACGAGTCACCATTGGATTTTGTTTAATTTGATGCATTAATTTCCTCGAAGAACCTGAAGAAATCTTCCATGGAGCACCTTTTCCTTTTTGTTTTTCAACAGTTTTGCGTTGTTTTTTATAGATAGAAATGAATCAACTAATGGTAATAAATATTCAGGTTGTATGAGGTTGTAACTTTTAGCTTCTTACCAAATAGTTCTTTTTGCGAAATTGTCAATTCTTTGCCTCTTGCCATGCTGATAAATTTCTTGCACGAATATCAATTACAGAATGTTCTGTTTGCATATTTTAGGCAAAAATACCTATTGATAATATTATTGCAACATTCTAGAATAATTGTAAGATGTTGCACTTGAATAATTTAGAGTAATAAAGCAATTTAAAAGTGTTATAATCTGAAATTTGTGTTGTACAAATGTAAAAAGGAATGTAGGATTTATTTCTATTTAATCAAATTTTGTTCTGTTTTCTATGCCTATTTAGATATGCATCTGTGTGCAGCTAATTACATGAAAAATATGTTTATTCATCAACTAGAATACAATAAATTAAAAAATTTATGTGTGCACAAATATTTGTTTTCCCCACATATATATATATATATATATATATATATATATTCACACACACACACACACAGACATATATATATATATATATATATATATATATATATATATATATGTATATATATATATATATATGTATATATACATGCACGCAGATACACACACATATATACATATATAAATATAAATACATATAAATATATCAAGGTGGCCTGACGATTGCGTTTACCATGAAACAGACTGTCGTCTCTAAGTGTTGACGTCAATGTTCACTTTGATATTGAGCACTTTATCCCATAAATATAGTACACCGTAAGAGTATATTTCTTCTCACACACATATTATATATATATATATATATATATATATATATATATATATATATATACATATGTGTGTGTGTCTATTTATGCTCTGCAAATTTACTTTGAGCACTGTTTGTAAAAATAAAAATATCAATAAAAACACCAGATTATATATTTTACTTTTTTTTCTTTTTACTATATTATTATACTATAATTTTTACTATATATATATATAAGTGAACATAGAAGTCAACACTTAGAGGCGACAGTCTGTTTCATTCTATATGCAATCGTCAGGCCAAATATGCTGTTATTTTTCTCGGCTATTTATATATATACGGGTTAGTGGTGCATTGTGGGTATTCTATTATGGCGGTTATTTTACCGGAAGTCGTTTGTTTATTTATTTGGGTCAAATTATATTGCTTGTTTTTATTTTTGTTTTTTATTTTATTTATTTATTTATTTACTAACGTAGTAAAAATTTGTTTATATCACTTATTTAACAGTTTTGTTTTGGTTTGAGAGTTTAATTAAAGCTATTTGTTCAATTTTGGGGTTGATTGTTGTGGTTCATTCTAGCTATTATTTTGGCGGGAACAGGTTTTAATTGATTATCTTTATTTGGGATTGGTTTGTTTATTTATTTACTTGGATGAATTTAGGTAGTATCAGGAAAACGCATTTTGCTAATAGCTTACGTTATCATATATTAATTTAAGGCAAATAAGGCATATATATAGTTACATTGATGTGAGTTTCTGACCCTTTGCGTGTATGTGTGTCTGCGTTAGTATGAGTGGCGTTCCGACGACAATTTTTCCTCCCACTACCATAAAACACCGATATACACAACCATAGATAATCCAAAAATTTAAAATTATTATCATTTTGTCTGACGATCGTAAACGGCGTGAAACCCAGGCTCACAAACTCACATTAATGCAAATGGATATGCTAGCTCTATCACTGATACTGAGCGCTTTCCAATAAGTACCATATATATATAATATATAAATAATATATATAAAAAACTGCATATATATATATATATATATATATATATATATATATATGTATATATGTATATATCTATATACACACACACATTAAACATACATATATATATATATATACATTCACATTATACATACATTTATATATATATACACAAAATTCTAAATATATATATATATATATATACATACATTGCATATATATATATTCATATATATTTATGTATATATATATATATATATATATACATTAAAAACATACATATATATATATATACATTTACATTATACATACATATATATATATATTTCTAAATATATATATATATATATATATATATACATACACATTGCATATCTATATATATATATATATATATATATATATATATATATATATATATAGGATTTAATTTTTCTTCGCTTTTATTCAACAAAATGATTCGCACATTACTCAGCGGTATTTTCTTCTCTTGTTTATTGTACCTGAGCCAAGGAAATGGATTTTGGAGATTTCGTGTTAATAAGATGTCTTAATAGTTGGTTCATCTGTGATGCACATTTGAGAAAATAATGAATTATTTCTAAATGAAAACCATATAAGCGAAATACGGCTTACAAAACATGCCAAAAACTAAATAAATGGTGAAAAAAAAATAAACGAACAAAAAAGAAACCTGTAAACGAATATTAATGTGCATTTGTGCTTCAGTCTTAAAATAAAATCTAAAAAATAGATAGCATAATAAATAACTTAAAAAAACAAACATTAATTGAAATATGTATCAGGGGATTAGAGTGTGTAGGAAAAAGCATTGTCTAAAGAAAATGAAAATTTATATTTTTATAAAATAAATAGAAAAATAAAAACTTTAAGAAAAGATAGGAATCACATTTCTTCGCACGTTCAGACGAATAAAAGAATTTTATTCACAAGAAAAGGCGTCAAAATCTTGCAACGATAAATACAATATGTGAGGTGTGCCTGCGCACAACAAACTTAATCTAGGTCTGACACAGACAAAATAAAAGCCAATTTAAATAGTTTTCGGACAATATCCGTTTAGCACATTGACTTTTTTGACATATTTGACTCATTGAGTTTTTACTGCGAGTTATCTCGTGCTTTCATTTTTTTTATCTCATTTTCATATGAAAATGTGATAGAAAATCAACAACACGCATCAACAACGTGTTTATTCGTGTCAAAACAATGTTCAGAATTCAGTTGAAGCTATAAATTAACTCATATTTCTTTTTTATTGCCTAAGTTGGCTATCATAAAGTTGGCGTTTGAAATCAGATTTCGTAATTGACCTCTGGCAGTCAAACGTGTTTATCGTTTCACTTATTTCTGATTTCTAGATGTCGACACTATAATTCATTCGTTTTTTTTTTATCATTTATATCCTCCTTCTCATTTCCATTATGTATCTGAACTATAATTATAAGCTATAATATTGCCCTGAACTAGGTTGAAAAATCATTCAACATTTAATAGGAAATCAAGAAAACTTGAACTTTCAGAAAAAACGAAAAAAAGAAGACGGTGATAATATATGGGGAAAACAGAAGAAGCTGAGACCAGAAGAATGTGTTAAGAAAGGTAAAAGTGAAAATAATTTCAAAAGTAAACAAATCAACCTTCATAAATTTCATGCAAGCTAAAGGAAAATGCAAGGTTGAAAAAACATAAAAGAAATTGGGACAACGTAAATATAAAAAAGAACAATAACAAGAATAAAAACACTTCTTCTTCTTCTTCTTCTTCTTCTTCTTCTTCTTATTATTATTATTATTATTATTATTATCGTCATCCTCATCACCATCATCATCATATCATCTTTGAATTCTTTTGTATTTCTTTCTGGGTCCCGACCAGGGACTTAAAGTCAGGAATGACATCATGACATTTTCCACTTAGCATTTTTGAAAAGAAAATCACACTTATTTTACATAGATAAAGCCCTTCATAAGATGTGGGCTGTACTTGCGAGAACATTTTTTCTATTTCTCTAAGGTATGGTCTACCAAGGATAGCTTCAGTGAGTTTACTGTAATATTTTCCAATCGATCTGAGGGCTCCAACTACAATTAAAATTGTTACTATCTTCATGCGCCATATTTTTGAGATTTCGATTCAAAGGCCCTTGCACTCTGATAGTTTTTTTTTTTTTGAAGGTCTTCAAAGATGCATTGCAGTTTGCAGAGACTGCAATATCAATAAGGAGGCACATTTTGTCATTGCGGTCTCTAATCACGATGCCTGGACGATTAGTTTTGATTGTTCTGTGTGTATTGTTAAGTGGCATAAAATTGTTACAAGTCCTATCTCCGTAACCAGTTGTAGATGGTGTTCATACCAGTTTATTATTAGTAGTATTAGTATTATTATTATAGTATGTCATTGGGTCTCTATTATTTAGGACATTGTTATTCATATCGAGAGAAATATGTTATGAGACGAGAGTTTAAAGAAAAAGTCATCTTACAGATACAGGGTAATAGAAAAGTCGTTATGCATTTATATTTTTATTAACAGGCATATTTAAATATAGAATACAGGAGTAGATAACTGAGAATTATAAACAATGAATAACAATGACACCCGATAGCATCAACGCAGGCTTGGGGCCTTCTTATTTTGTTTATGAAGCTGCTCGCCATTATTTTCTATGGGAAGAGTTTTAATTTTTTGTCTGATGTCCTTATAAGCAATTTTCAATCCTAATATCCTTCTGTTGTGCCAACATTCGTAATTATTTCTTGGACTCTGTTGCATACTGACAAAAACAGCCAACAGTTTCTCAAACTATTTGCTGGCCTCTTACAACGTTTGGCATTATCCACTGATATTGTTCCCGAAATTTATCAACAGGTTTACGAAATGCATTGCGATGTGGAACGAGTATATCTAAAATTTTATCAGCGAAACGCTGTCGCACCAAACCTGTGTATCTATGACCTATTCGAAATACGTGTCCAGCGAAAAATACACGTTCTTTAGTTGTTAAAACCATATTGGGGTGGGGGAAGATCTTAAATATATATATAAAAAAATATATTTAGAAATGTGCACAGTAACTTTCCGAACACACTGACATTAGATAAAATTAAAACTGTTATAATTGTGAGAAAAAATAGCTAAATTGAAATAAAAAAAAAAAGAAAACAACATGGCTCCTTAAAACTACTCTTACGTCTATGATAATTGCAGCTCTGGATATGATTCAAAAAATTACTAAAAATAAAATTCGTAAAATATTCTAAAATTATATTGTGTAGGACTGCTCTTCTAATCAAGAGCATAATACACTATGTAACAAAATTTTGACTTTTTGGTTTTTGGGGATCTAGTAATATTTCTTGATTGCTTCGATCTAGAAAGCAAATGAAATGACAATTATTTTCTTCAATTTTTTTTTGTCTGACCCGAACATCGTTGATTTGAAACCAACCTCTTTTCCAGTACATCCCAGACAGTTTCAGGGCTGAGTTGCTGAAGGAGAATTTTCTAGAAGCTTCAATAAATTCTAGAAATTTCTAAAAGTTTCAAGAAAATTCTACAAGGTTCTGGAAATAAAGTTGGCTGTATAAATGAAGGAAAAGTAATCTGAGCAGTTCGATTTACTTCTAGCCGAACAAGTGCAGACGAGTCGTCGTCGTTGTAAGCAATCCGGCAGACACATTTTGCTGGACTCTGTTGCATACTGACAAAAACAGCCAACATTTTGCTGGACTCTTATCAAGACAAGAGCGCAAAAAGTACTCTGTAGAAACAGCTGCTAAAATGCGGGAAGAGCACGAGGCATATTTCAGCAATGTATTAGGTTGATGCAAAAATAATGACGTAAGGATGTCGTTTTTTGACGTTAAAAAATACGTCCAAAAACGACATTATTACGTCATTATTTTTGCACCAACCTAATAAAACTCTGTACATGCCAGATCACTCTCCGAGTGCTTCCAGGACCGAGTTCCGTAATACAACCTGGTGCATTGTCGGCTCATCAGTGGCTAAATCGTTTAGGGAGGCTAGACACCATAGATGGGATTAAAAAAGATTTGTCAAGGGCAGCTGAACATTCTTGTATGGTCAACAACCATTTATTAGGTTGGTGCAAAAATAATGACGCATTAATGTCGTTTTTTGACGTTAAAAATACGTCAAAAAACGACATTATTACGTCATTATTTTTGCACCAACCTAATAGAACAATGGGTGGGGGGAAATGAACGCGATAGTTATGTAGACATTCAGTGCGGCTTAGCTGGGCGGAGAGTTTCCTCGACAAAAGACAACGGCCAGCGCGCATTCATGTCGATCGTATTCACCGTGACCAAGGCGAGCCTTTACGTTAGAGGACATCGGCTGTGGATTGACCTAGAGATGTATGGGAGCTGACACTTCTTTTTGTCTAAGACAGGCTATGCCTCAGGGAATACTTTTCCGTTTGTCAACACATATCTGTAGGGAGAAGTGATTAAGTGATCTGTAAAGCATTGTACTGAACAGAAAGGATAATCTGATGATAATAATAATAATAATAATATAAGGCGTTGCACAAACCTCAGAAAAAACATCACTCACTAAACATATGACATTTGTTGAAAAAAGGTTTGACAAGCAATTAGAAAGTACATTGACGAAAATAAACTAGCCAATGTCAGAAGGTACATTATGAAAAATTACCGATTGACAGATGGTAAAATTAAAGAAATAGAAAGAATTTCGACCAGAATAGGTGAAGCAACATAACATGACATGAAAGGTAATCAGAAATGGACATAAAAAGTACTAACATCAAACAAACCGCAGATGATAATGAAAAAAAAAAAAAAACTGAGGTAGACATCAATCACTGTGAACATAATGCTGAAAGTTTAGAAGAGTTTGAAAATTGTGATCTTATTATAAGATAATCCTACAATAAAACGAGTCAAAAATACGCTGAACCGAAATATTTGAAGGAAAACAAGAAAAGTATACAAGAAACCAAAGAAGAAATCATGTCCGACACAAAATATAGAAATGGAGGCACAAGAACATCTAAAAAAATTGCATAAGGGTTTTCTCCTTTGCCATTATTTGAGATAATATGATATGTAAACATCTTGATGTAAATTTTTTCTCTTCGAGTTATATGTGCTACCAATTTTAGATATTGCCGTTGCTGAAAGTCCTCTTTGGATATCCTTTCTGGTCGTCATTACAGTTAATTGTTAGTAATTATGTAACGCTAATCTACGAGGTTCGGAGAAGGCCTGTCCTCCCTGAGACCTACATGATTTACACGTTCGAAAGCGTTTTCAACCATCGATCCGAGAAAGCAATTGTATACAGCGGAAAGTTTAGATATTCTGGCAAGTGTGCCATCTGTATGAACGTCTCCATCTGATGAGTTTACTTAAGTATATGTCGAGTTTCTAGGTTAATGTTTTGGTCATGTAGCAACTTGTGGTATTATGTGAAACTACTCCTAGCCCAGTCGTTTCTATGTTCGATTTCTTTATCTCCTGTTCCATAACTGTTCCATACACCTTAGTATTTGAAGTATTTAATACTTACTGAATGTATATGATGTGCAACCACGGTTTTCATTCAAAGTCCAGATCATAGTCTCTGGTTTGGTTTCATTTGTTTTGTTTTACGGCATATCAACATCACTGGGTTATTTCATGCTGACAAGATTTTTATTGCTAATAATATCTTTTCTAAAAATATATTGCTGTTAGTGATTTTTTTTTATAAGTGTATTACTGGTAATAATGTAATGCTGGTAATAATTTTCCTTCAGAAATTTATTGCTGGTAATAAGTTTTCCAAAATATTTCTGGTATTAAAACATATAAATACTTTCATAGAGTTTCGATCCCAGTTTAGAGTTTAACTCTTTGCCCATAGCTAGGACCCTATCAGGTTCTACCACTCCGGGTCAGTGTGTACCTGGAAACATCAGCAATTAAGAGGTGGTTCCAAGCTCCTCAAAACCTCCTGTTCAGAGGCCCTGCTGTTGGGCTTAGTTTATCGTCTTACCCGTGACGCGGATGTAGTTTGTCGTCTTACCCAGGACGCGGATGCAGTTTATCGTCTTACCCAGGACGCGGATGCAGTTTATCGTCTTACCCAGGACGCGGATGCAGTTTATCGTCTTACCCAGGACGCGGATACAGTTTATCGTCTTACCTAGGACGCGCATGTATTTTATCGTCTTAGCCATGACACGGATGTAGTTTATCGTCATACCCAGGACGGCATTGTCTCTCTTTCGGAAATGTTTAACATGAGTCCTACGTCTTGGAACATTGGTAGAGGATGTTGTTGAAGATGATTTTTTTTTTCGTTGAAGATCTTTTTTATCATAACTATTAACATGTAAATTTTAAAATATTAAGATGTGTCATATTCTCTACAGGAATGACAAAAAACGCTTTAAGGATTTTCTAGCTTTTATATTCGAAAACCTACAAATCCAGAATGGAAGTGAACATCTCAAATAATCATCACTACCACTTTCCCTCTAATCAAGTTGCCCACGCTTTAGCAAATAAATTTGAAAAATTAGAAATACTTTTTAGAATGTATCTCTTCAATGGCAGATGCTGATATTCAATTTGACGCTTTATGCGTCACTTTCCTTTTATATTTCTTCTAAGAATCCCCACAGAGAAGAAATAATAAAATAAATTGAAAGAAACAAGTATCTTCCTTTTATTCCCCACTTTTTTCTTACGGGCAAAGCAACCATCAACATGAAGAGGCCAGCCCCGAATCGATGTTATGACATCGTTACTTGTTATCTAAGGATTACTAGCTGCGCCCGTTGTCTGCCGCACCGCTGATACAAATAAACGCTTCTTTAATTATCGCATCGCGTCACGAGGCACTTGAACGTCATTGAATAAACGACTGCTCAACGGTACAACAGAGCGGTTGATGCCCTGAGATAAAGAACACAATTCTTCTTTTCTCTTCTTTTGTCCGCAAGGTTCACGCTAGATTTATACACGTGGAATCAATTTTACGGAATGTGTTAATTCGCGTGAATATTGTTTAGTCTTTACCCTCAATATGTTTATTATTGTTAAATTACCTTCAATATTTTAGAAGAATTCTTTTAAATAATAGCCGATTGCCTGAAATAATTAAAAACGCATATTTAAAATCCATTAATACACTTATTAACATATTAAGCTAAACACTTCTTTTCAAAATGTGAATAATCATGTACAGTCTAACCCGGATATAAGAGAGTTGTCGGGACCGGAGAAGAAGTCTCTTATATCCGTGTTTCTCTTATACCAAATCAAAACTATTTTATATACATTAACACAGGCTCTAATTTGCGACCAGAGAAAATCTCTCTTATATCCGGGTTTCTCTTATATCCGGGTCTCTCATATCCGGGTTACACTGTATACAAAAATTAAACAAAATACTATGATTTGTTCGTAAAACAATAATGTACTAGCGAGTGTAGAGTGCCATAGTTGAACGGATGACATAGGGATTATATATATATATATATATATATATATATATATATGTATTTAAAACATTTTTTATGTTTATACGTTCTTTTTATAAATACAAATATTTAAGTAAATGCTCTGTTTATAATAAAAAGAACGTATAAACATAAAAATGTCTTAAATAATTTGTCCATTTCATAATGTATGACGTCATTTGTTTACATTTGGATAAGCATTGAGCAGATATGAATCAATGAGAGAAAATCATGGAGAATTGTATTTAAAAACAGTAAAATCGACCTTGGTAACCGAACGCTCCTCTGTGGCCCAATTTGTTATGACACGTCAGGCTATATGACGGTACCGTATAGGATACAGGTTCGATTCCTGTCGGAGGACGCAAATTTTCTATGAAAATTTCTCGGACATTCAGGCCGGTAAATGTTGTTAATACTGTTTATTATACACAGAGCATTGACTTAAATATTTGTATCTATAAAAAGAACTATAAACATTAAAAAAAAATCGTTCGTAACATTAATTTTATAAGAACGAAAAGAATATAAATTCCAACGTTCGTAATATTAAAAAAAAGCTTAATACAAAAATTATAACAGTATATATTTATTATAAACTGTTACATTGGAACATGCCAGTTAGCACGAAAAAATGCATATTTATTTCAACGTCCGAAGACCGTTGTTAACCGCCTTGTTAAATTGCATGTTCCAATGTAACAGTTTATAACATATATATATATGTATGTATCTCTATATATATGTCTCATATCAATCAGCTGGGTGTCTTCCACAAAAGTTGCCTCCGTTTGACATGTCGCTATACTTTTGACGAAAGAGTGTCCAATGCGGATCTTCTCGCAAAATTCATCATTTGGAATTGAGACTTTCCAGATGAAAACGCAACATCGCTTGTCTGGTCATCTTCCAAGGATGAGTGAGGACAGAATATCTCAGGTCCTCCTGTATAGCCAGCTTGAGAGTGGACAAAGGACTCTCTGGCGACTGTGGCTCAGATACAAATCTCTCGGCTGTCAATGTGTTTCATACTAACTTCGAGCAAGTTGCGACGGATAGAAATAACGGGAGATATTTGTGCCAAAGTTGTATCAGAAATTTCGAAATCAGTTGTATTGAGCCGGCTAAGAGACAAAAGTCAACGGCGAAAAGCGTCAGCAAATATTACTGTTGCTATACCTGGAGATCCTCGTTGTTGTACCATATGTAGACTTGTACGCAGGTCACAAGCGGGACTGAAGTGTCACATACGACACAAACATGAAAACTGAATGAAGATGTCGTATCCTAAGACGTCGAAAACAACGAGAAAATTTATCTAACTATCTATCTATCTATCTATCTATTTATCTATAGTACGTCTTCTTTCTCGGGGGTGAAGCCGGAAAACGAAAGACTGTTCAAAATACAACGTATAGGCTACTCAAATAAGAGTATCGAATAAAAAAACATTTGATATTGTTATGGAGTGATTTCACGGTGGAGGCTTGTATTTGTACTAAGTCGGTCCTAAAAAAGGCTCGACGTACAAAACGTTAGGAACTTGATAAAATTGGTATGACGCATAGTAATCTAGTTGTGGTCGCTGATACTTTAGTATCCGACTAACGGTCGTCCGGCATCGACTGACTGACCGACCCACTAAGCGACTGACTTGTTACTATTACTACTCATACTTATTATTGGTGGGAGAGTCTATTAACTAAGAATAGGTGTGTTCCACTATAACAGAAATAATGAAGACATGGTTTTGATGGTTTTATATAATTAGGATTCGCTTGGATTTCTTACCCACAGTTTTATATATATATATATATATATATATATATATATATATATATATATATATATATATATTATATATATTCGTTTTCCTGTGCAATCATTGTTCCCCAGGTAGTATAATGAATAATTGCTCGAAATTATTAATCGGAGAGCCGAGTTCTAATTCCAGTTGTGTTCATTTTTTTTCACTTACGGACAAAAGTTCTTGTGAAATGGTGCCAATTTTCATACTCTCGCTTCCATTTTCAAAGTCCATTCAATAACCATCAAGAGAACGATGAATAAGTTTAATAAGGAGAGAACAGCAGAAAAGAATTGGATCAGTCAGTCACAAAAACAAGAGGGATCATCATTTTAAATTAGAGCTATATACATTCTGATAGTTCAAAGTTCAATACTGTTATAAAACCTCGGAGAATTACAAGAAGATATATTTAATCCTTCCTAAGAAACAACGGTTCAAAGCTTAATCTAACAATTGGAAAATGTTGTTGAAATACCGATATTTGTATGAACATTACAGTTAAGCAACGACGAGCATGCTAGATGAGTAAGGGACTCGCAATCTGGGATATTCGCCGCTAATATTAAAATATGATCATCGAAATGTTCACAGCTACGCACTTAGTGTCTATAGTCAGGTTGGGTTCCCATGAGGCGGACACCAGCAAAACGAATATCCTTTTGTCCTGTGTATGTGTTTCCAACTAGAACTTGACCACTGAACTACTTATATTTTCATTCTCTGTTATGCCCAGGATGACAGAATTGTAGCTCCGAAAGTTGATAATATCCTCCTTGAGTATCTCCCAGTTAGCCTTCATATTTTAACTGATTTAATAATCTCCACAAATGATGGTTATATCACTGGAAAAAAATGATAGAAAATGCAGATATCGAACCGGTATCGATCATTGAAGAGGCTTCTCGTGTTTCCGATGTAACAGGATTTCAGTTGGACATTTTGACTTCTTTCTCAAACATCCTGACATGGAAAACGCTTGGCTGATGTGTTACCACCACGAGGGTACTTCAGACCATTTATATGTCAGGGTCAAATTCGATGCCAAACTAAATGGTCTTCCCTTCAATAAAATGTTTTTTTTTTTCCGGACAAGAAGGCCGACTTCAGATCTTACACGGTGGAAGCTAATCTATCAGCCTCCTTTAAACCTACTACTTTCAAAACTGTTGCCTTTATCTCGGAATGCATCCTTCATGTCATATTCAGTTATTTAAACCGAACAGCTAAGAAATCGAAGAAGATTTGCTACATTCCGAACTATCCACAATCCTTACAAGAGCGTTCCAGAAAATGTAAATTTTACGTATGTCCAAGCTTAGGTCGAATGCAAAGTACTTGGATCCCTGGAGTTCTGGAAGAAATTTCCCAATAGAGACAAAGCTTCCGTGCTATCATAAATGGAGCTGAGGTAATCTGATCCTTATCTGATAAAGTAATTCTTTTCCTCACGATCTTTGCCTCTAACTCTACGTTACATGACATGGGCTAGCCCATTGTTGTCCCAAGTGTCACAGAGCAGAGAAGTGTTTTTTTCATACAGCCCAGTAAGTCTTGACCCTAAGAAGGCTACTGGACTAGTTATAATCTCGGTGATTGTCTTTAAGAATATTAATGATTCCAGATTAAAAAAAAAGAAGAAAACTATTGAACCGCTGCTTGAAAGAGAAAGTGTCTGCATGGTGTCAAGTCTGTGTCCTGTTTTCATGAATACGGGTGAACGCTCATCCATCTCACTATCGGTCCATCAGATCTTCACTGTGAAGCAACACTCAAGAAAAAGGCTGTTGATCACTTCAGTTAGGACAACCTATTGTGCATCTAACAGAACGAATTTCGATCGATTCCATCCACTGCTTATATGCTGTCATTACATACAGAATCAATGAGGCGGTAAAGGATAAATAAATCTCAAGGCTGATGACGTTAGATATTTCAAGATATCATATAGGAAGTTAATGAACAATCTCTCTAGCTATAGAATCATTGGAAGAGTTTTATTTTTCATTCTTCAAGTTCTTCCTAATGGGTAGATCCTTGTATGTAGTTGTAAATGGCCAGTGACATAACGGCTAAGCGATTGAAGCAGGCGTCTTTGAAGGCTCATCTTTCGGTCCAACTCTCTACGTTACATTAATGATCTATCCAAGAATATAATAAGATCTTTTGTGAATATATAAGCTGATGATTCAGCTGTATATAGGCACATCGCGAAAATTCTAGAAGACTACAGCCTGACAGCTAATCTCTGATCTGACCTAGCTCTAACAGGTCAATGATGGAAAAAAATGATTGGTTTGTTCAATGCCTCGTAAACCAAACTAGAGAAATTCCATCATTAGCGCGAGAATCCTGAATTTTCACCTATCGCGATGAACGGGTGTTCTCTTAAGGTGGTCCTGTGACTTATGCAGCTTTTGGGATAGAAGATCTCAAGTGTAACTTGTACGTACGATCCATCGCAAAAAGGTGTTGGAAGTAAGCCGGTTCTCTGTAGAGCATCAATACTACTATCATCTACCTTTACAAGAGTCATATTAGGCAGGAAATGGTACAGCTACCACATAATAAGGAGCTTCCCATTCTTGACTTTCCAGTCACGATAGAATTGAAAACGTCTACGGGTCCTTGTGGGTGACGAATTATTTGAAACAGATGGACCATAGCTAACCTCTCATTACTCTATCGCTGTTTCCATGGAAAATATCCAGAGGAATTACACTCCTTAGTTCCCATTTAAGGCTAAGACCAGCCCTGACCGCACATTGTAGCGAACTTCTATTCATTTTCTATTGGTGAGTTGTTAGTTCCTCAGGAGAAGTTCCTGCCAACGAAACACTGCATAGTAGAACCAACACCGAAGTTTGCTTCATCGATTATTATAATTACAGTCTGATCAAGTTTATATTCCACACCTATCGCCATTACCCTGCCACACTCTATACCGAATGGCTCTTGGATTTTGTACAGTGTTAATATTATTGTAAACGAAAAAGGATATCGGATTAGATATGCGGGCGATGTGATGGTTAACAGTTTGGAATTGGAACTCGGCTGTCCGACATCCAATTCCAGTCGTGGTTTGTTATATTCTATAACTCGCAAATATCTTTGGGAGTTTTAGGAATCCAACTCTCCTCCCCCAGTTATGGATCAATTAGTAGGACATTAATTATTATCTAAAAAAATAAAATAAATTACAATCAAGAAATACTTTCTGGTTTTAAATAACATGCAAAAGGTTGATTAGCCGTAAAAAAAAGAAATCGATCAATACTGCTATAAATATTCGATAACTTTGGTGCAGGAAAGAAATTTCCCAATGTTACCAACGAGAATTTAAAGACACGTGACACATCGACAGATTGTTGACGTCACTCGGTCTGACGTCAAAAGACAGAAGAGAGTGGGAGAAAAACAGATACTGCAAAGAAATCATTCACAGTAAATTGATTTACAAAGGACTTTGTTGCCCCGAAATTCATGAAAAAAAGCTTCAATTCAGCACCAACTAAAATCTTTTCCAATCTTAGCATTACAAATTGAAGTTTGATTATTTTTTAAAATTTTCTTTACATCATTAAATCTGTAACAATATATAACAAACAATAGGAAACGTTTATCAATGTAAAATCATTTACTTTTATTAAAGCTTTGTCAGAGAGTGAGATATGGAGAAAAAGACGGAATTAATTCTGATATTTTATTCTGTGTAAATTTTCATTGGTTCATCAAGTTTCATGTATATTCAACTTGTTAGACAAATGATAGTATAATTTGTATTGTTCAGAGCAAAAAATAACACTTCTAACAACAACTTTCAAAATACTACTCTTACGAAAAAAAAACTTGAAAATAAATTAGGTGTCCCTAGTATTAGGAAATTTACCTTATGTCTAAGTCAATCACAGATATAATTAGAAATAAATTAAAACCTAAGGTAATTGAGATGCCGTTACTTATAAAATAAAATTATTACAACGCAAAAACACTTATATCGACGAGACATCACGAAATATAAAAGCCCGTATGTATAAACATAAAAGAAATTTACGTTTAGACAACCATTCCAAAATTCTCGTAATATACAGGACAAAAACTGACTTCATTTTGACTTTACAAATGTCACTTTAATTAAAAAGAACATCATTTTTACACTGAAAGTACCTCGATAGGATACTAATAACAAAATTAATAACAATATACACGCGTTAAAAATATATTACATGAGAAATTTTTATTGAATCCATTCTTATAGTATCTAACCTATATATATATCTAACAAAAAATGTTTCCAAATCAACATGCGAAAAAACACCAAACATAATGTCTACTACACACACGCGCGCGCATACGCAAACATGCGCGCGCACTCATACGCATACATATACATCATCAATCGAATCCTACACTGACAAACTAAAATTATTATACACTTACATGCATTAAGTTATATTTACGGTTTTCTGTTAGGATTGGTATACGTTAATATTTTTGAATTTCGAGTGGACTCATCGTTTCAACATGAATTCAGGACGTAACAAATTATACTTAGGTATGTTTAACAAGTCTGATGACTAAACAATGAAAATAAAAAAAAACAAACAAAAGAAAAAAAACTACCAGAACTTCTTTCTTTTTTTTCCTCCATACCCGATCATTCTGATGAATCTTTAATAAAGTGGGAAACACGTTAAATTGATAAACGTTTCGTATTTGTTTTTCTCTTATCTTTCTGTCGGATTCCAATCCTTATTTGATCACAACTCTCTCGTACACACACACACACACACGCACACACATTTATGTCACGGGTGACCGTGGCTTCCCGCGTCTTCCTATCTTTTGTAGCTCTTGCAAAGTTTTGCTATTTCACACTCCCTCACATCCCCTAATCTGACAACCATTTGCCCCTGCTTGCTATGTGGGTTAATCTTTGTTGTCTCTGTCCCTCTTGCTTTCAATATGTCAGGTGAATGACTTTCCTCATTAAATGACAGAGACATTTCAATGATACTTTTTCTAATTCTAAATGTAAACCACGTTTTTATTTCCGTTTTTCTTAAAACTTCATATTTAAGCACATGATTCTTCATAGTATCCTCAGCATCCTTCTGTAGAACAACATTCAGATGTATCGAAAATTTCTTTAAGATATTGTCCAACACTCATTTCCATATTACATCGTAGTACAGCATTTTTATTTTCTTTTTTTCTGATTTTTGACACTTTGCTTAGCTTTTGGAAGGCTTCTTTTGATATTCCAATGCGTCTTCGGCTATGACTCGTAGACAGGCATTAGAACGTTCGAATCTCACTATGGTCGATTTGTCAGAAAGCTGAATTCTTGACGCTGTCGGGATGTGGACACAGTGCCAGCGCACAGAAGATTCGGAAAATCCATAAAAATCATACTCAAATTTAACCCAAGTGAAAATTCGTTATGTCACTTCACCAAGGTAACATTCCCGAAGGTGTCAGAACACATTTCAAACGATAGAAACCAGCTGGTATCAAGGCTTGTTTTTGATGTTTACAAATCGTCATTGGTGTTTATTGAAGATTGAAAGTGAATAGCAGTATTTTCCAGCAAGTATTGGCGATGCATCTTTTGCCCTGGTTGCCAGACACATTTTGGAAGTAGCTCAAGGTGCATGCCCGGTCAGTAAGATTAAGAACTGGTGATTTAGAACTCATTATTAGCAAATCAATTTGGCCTCCATCAAGCCCTCACATTAATCATATGAACTTTCCAATATGACACATATTGGAGATTGATGTTTGGTGTATCTCATGCTCAAGTGTGTCAGGCCTTAAATAAACTCTGAAGTTTTGAGTGATTCGTTTTTTGCGAATTACCAACCCTTTGTAGATTATTTAAGGCCAGAAAATATATTGAGATTTTAAGAATTTTTTGAACTAATAGTGATATTGTTATTAGTCTTAGTGATATAAGTCTTACTAATTAATCCATAGACGGGGTTTAGAAGAGGTCGATTCATATCTTTAACAAATGTATTTGTGTATATGTGAATATATCGAACCTAAAGGGAATTGGAACTCAGCTCTCTGTTTAAAAATTCTGAGCCATTATCTTTTACCCGAGCCGTGCACCAAAGTTTACAAGAGCCTAGTATTCCATCTAGGTAGTAATCAGTTTCGACGTTGCTTAATTTCTGTGATCTTACGAGAATCGGTGTTTCAACGTGGTGTCAGCTGTACAATTCGGAAGAAGAGATGATGAAGCCATATTGTTCAGTTGAGAGGAGAATAAGGGCAATGCTAAAATGACAGGTTGGCAATTTTCAATTGTAAATATGTGTAAACTATTTTCAGTAGATATAAAATCAACTTGCAAATTTCATCAACAAAACCTAAAGTTTATTATTTTATGATAAAATGTATATATATATATATATATATATATATATATATATATATATATATATATATATATATATATATATATATATACCAAGATGAGATGTTTCTAACATAATTTTCCAGTTGCTTTATACTTTCCTTTAATTTTTGAAGTCACCTTTCGCAGTTACCATTACTTCAGATTTCAGTATCACAGTCTTCTTTGTACGTTACTACCCTACACAAATAGTTACTGCTAGCTTTACAAGTGCCGAAATCAGGCCGAAAATTTAGTACTGTTATAATATTTAAGTGGGTGGTGCCGAATCCTCACTTTCCAGTGTTGATAGAGTTTAAAAACGTCTCCGAGTCCTTGTGAGGGATGACTTATTTTCCACCTTCCAACCTCTCTCACACAGGTGGGGTGTGGCGAGCCTCTCACTGCTCACTCACTACGTCCATGGAAAGTGCGCGGATGAACTTAATTCTCTAGTTCCGCCAGGTCTAACTTTTACGACAAGAACCCGCCATGATGTATACATTGCGGCAAACGTCCCACATTCCCTCCGTATTCCATCGTTGACAATAAAGTTCCATTCGAATAGCCTCTTCCCGCATTTCTCATGGTGCTTCCCTGGACACTACAATCTTAACCTGTTTACGTCTCGAGTAAACCTCTATCTTCCCCAGTTATAAACTAACCCTTAAATCAGCCCTCTACCTCGAGTGACCCACTGGCCTTGTACAGAGTGAACATTACTGTAAAAATAACCTGGTTGATTTTAACTAACCCATAGCTACAATTTTTCGCAGATTAATATGTAGTTCGTCTTCTTAGTTTTAATAGGCAAGTTGACTTACATTCATTTACTACTATATTCAATATCCATTTTTATGTTTCCAGCTGATTCGGCTATCAAGACAGATTTTTCCACGTGTGTTATGTTGTTAAGATTATATACGTCATTATAAAATCCTTTTGCCCTATAGGTTAAATTTACCCGGTATGATTTTGTTTCGTGGTGTGCATTGTTATTATGCATTGCTAGTTAAATCCTCTTCTAAATAAATATATATGATAGTTTAATTACTGATATATATATATATATATATATATATATATATATATATATATATAAATAATAACATATATAAATATATAATAAAGAAAATGAAATGAAGAGGAAAAAATACAAAAAAATCGAGGCAAATGACAGCGAGCCCCAACACAAATTCACGCTGTTTACACAAGAAAGGTTTACGGGACCCGATATAAAGTGCCCTCAGCACCTTGAGATGAAAGGTGCTAGAGGCACTTTATATCGGGTCCCTCAAACCTCCCCGTGCAAACAACGTGAATTTCTGTTGTGGCTCACTGTCATTTGCCTCTAGTTCTTCGTGTTCATTTTTTTCTCTCGAGAATGTATTGCATTCAATGCAGCAGGGACACTGTTAGCTGTCTTAATTTGCTTTCGTGTTTCATGCAGTCGAACAATGCTTACTACTTGATGGTGCATTATTACTGAATGGCAGCTAGAACGATACTCTGATTTCTTCATAGCTACCACCTCAAAGTTCGTAAACTTAAGGAATCAGCACATATGCTAGGCCACAAAAATCTCCTGAGCCGACCAAGCATAGAAATAAATACAATATGGGAACCAGTAATAAGGAGTGCCAGAGAAAAGCAATGATAACAAAGTTGCAATATGAACTCTGGTAAAGACATGTAATGATAACAGCAAAAATTGCATATGAGCACTGGTAAAAATGATGCTTAAAACATTAGGTTTATAATACGCAGAAGTTCATACCCAAGGACACATGGCGCAGTGGATAAAGGCGTTGGTTAGATCCAGTGACAGACCCAAACAAGGTGAGTTCAATACCTGGTTAAGGCAGTGGAGAACTTTCAGAGGGAAAATTAGCAGGAGATAACTGCTAACTGACATCCATCAAACATGGCACGTGGAACTAGAACAGTTTACACCAGTGATCGAAATGAAGGGTTCAGTTCGAAATTCGAAATTCCAACCACCGAAACGTTGTGACAAATATGGCGATGAGGACAATAGTCCGACTAATGTAAATACTGCACCTCAAAGTTCTTTGATGGAATATTGACGAATGAAAGTTTACTTTTCAGTTTATCTTTATACCTGAGACAAGTTCTAAACATTTCTATGACCACTATGGAGTTCTGTAGAAAAGAACTTTTGTTATGCGATCATCACTCATTCTTGCCACATGGCCAGCCAGACGTACTTGTAATTTCCTTATGAAGGTCTTCATAGGATATTCACCTTTTGTACCACGACCCATGGCGCAGCGAACCAAAGGATGCGATTGCTTTTTTTTGCGATCAACAACCTCGTCATCAAGTGATGCACTTGAATTTACACCAATATATATATATATATATATATATATATATATATATATATATATATATATATATTTTTTATTTAGTGCAAATTAATTCAAACAAAAGGAATAATTCCGTTATTATTTACATTTTGTCGAATTTTTCTAATGAAACATGACCAATGGTCGTATGTCCATGTCTTTCCTTACAGATTGATCTCAGATTTTTAATTGGACATAATCAGGAGAGTTTCCGAAAAAGTCTTTAGTTTTGATTTGCTCACTAGTAAGGCTTGCTAGCTTGTTCATAAAGCGTTACAATTTTCGTACGCTTCCAAACAATGGCATTAGGACAACTAATCAGCAGTCAATACAGAAGTGTCTGGGCATGATAAAAATCTGTTGCTATCCCAGATGATGCAATATTTTTCATGGCAAATCAAATTTCATCATACAGCCCAAAAATAAATTCATATTACTCCATATCAGAGGAAAACTGTAGTTATTACTTGCGCGTTTTGTCCAATGTGTACTTTATCAAAGCAAAAAACAGAATGAATTTAATTAAAGAACGTAACTAATAATAACAAAAAACAGAATGTCCTTAGCAACTGGAGGAATGTAGAGAACATTATTTTCATATTGTTAACTGAAAATAACGTCATTTATTGTCACGTGCGGAGAATATTGTCATTATAGCTGTGTTGACGGATTCAATCATTTTCTTTTGATTTTCGATATTTATGTGTACATTTGTTTGGGAGAGCAGTAATTTTGTCTTTCTACAGGTTAACTCTGAGAATTTTTCATATATATATATATATATATATATATATATATATATATATATATATATATATATATATATGAATTAAATAGACAATCGGAAAAATAGTACTTAGTCCTTACTGGAGCATTTTATTATTTGACTTTATGAAGGCAAATGATGATAAACAAATAGACATGTTTTTGTTGTTACATGAAATTATGAAATATATATAAAAGGACACTCCGCTGTAAGCCTCTTTTTGGATATTAGTGACTTTTCTTTCTCTCTTTTTTGAATTTTGTGATTTTTTTTTTTTTTTTTTTGCCCTGTCGACAATGTTTAAATTTCTCAGAATAAATGTGTAGAGAAGATAAATTAAATAAAATAGACTTAGTCCTTCTACTATTTTCAGATTGTCTATTTTAATACATTTCTCTACTCTACAGATTTATTCTGAGAAATTCATTCACACACACACACACACACACACACACATATATATATATATATATATATATATATATATATATATATATATATATATATATATATATATATATATTTTCAGATATTTAAATATTGACATAGTTTGTTAGAATGGTGTAACCACAAAAATAGAAACATGATTGAAAGGTGGGAAAACAACGTGCGAAATTGAAAAAAAATCTAAAACATAGATAAGCGAGAGAGAAAAAAAGAAAATGGAAAACATTTCCAAGATAAGAAGAAGATAACAAGCGGATTTAGTAATATCAGAGAGAGAGAGAGAGAGAGAGAGAGAGAGAGAGAGAGAGAGAGAGAGAGAGCTTTGACAAAAATTCATATCTTAATAAGTGAGAAATATGGACTGAAGCCCAAGCATAAACTGAATGTGTTGATGCGTAAAGAAACAAAAATATAAAATGCGTAAAACTTGCTAAAAACATAAAAGCAACAATCTACTATATCTATATCTAAAATTATGTGACGTCGGTTAGTCCGTCTATTTGCCACACCCTCAAAAATAGCCATAAATTGACCGATCAAAACTAAATTTGCGGGAGAAATACAAACATTTAAGTGGATACAAAGTACAGTTGGATTTATTTGGATCCCTGACTTTGTGTAAGAAATTATACTTAATTATTTTGGAAAAAAATTTTTTTATTATTGTTGTAACCCAGGGCAGGTTATTGAATGGAAGAATCAAAAGAAGGTTGGTCATGAACGATAATACTTAGGACAAGAACAATACATATAAGATTCGACAGCGAAGTCGACAATGAATCTCTAACTGTAGGATATCTACCAACAGCCCCACGCGGTCAGATGTGACACAAGGCTGAATTTAATGCTGAGTATCCGATCCTGTAGGTTCGGCCAAAAATTCCCCGTAGACCCAGTATAGAACGGGGTCGGGTAGCTGTTTCCCAAGACGAGACTCTGTCCTTCGACAAAATCTCGTCTGGGGATCCTCTCTGACCGGTGACAGAGAGTTCGACTAGCACAGCTAGAGACGAACCTCCAGCTGCAGACCAACATACAGTATTTACTACTGTATTTATGTGAATGTGGACATACCCATTATTGTCCGTAGGTATGCTACAACATAAAAAGAATTTAATGATTATAATAACAAATAATAAAAACGCAATATTGTTTATTACAAATATTTTCTAATATATTTTTAATATTTACAAGAATCCAGTTTCCAGTTCGACCACAGTTTCCAAGAACTATAAAGAAATCCAAACAAACAACTATAATCAAAGAGAACGCTTCAAAAAGTTGGAATTTTTTCTACAGAAAGAAGTATTTATGGATGGTTATATGTTGCATGCTCAAGAGTGATAAATCTTAAGAATCTATCCTTCACTGTTAAAAAAAAAGTAAAAGGAAAACAAAGAAATGTCCTTAAAAAAATATTGTTTACCATGAAGTCCTACAAAATTAAATTAAATTAGAGAAATTATTAAACCGAAAACTAGGGTTTTTGTTAAAGTATTTTTTCAAACAAATCAACTTATTCAAATTTCATCGATTGGTTTTCGAAATTGAACGAACCGTAGAGTTTGTAAATCTCGACAAAAATGTTTTGCGATATCTTCAACATTACCAAATACTTTGAGGATTCTAATGATGTAAAAATGCCAAAAACTTAATAAAAACAAAATTTGCTCATCAAATCATTGGGTTATTATGAAGAGGATTTTAAAAGGATTCGACATGTTACAAAATATTTCTAGTTACGATACACATCAGAAATATGAACATGTAAATGCGTCGAAAATATTGATGAAAACACATTTTGCTAGTAGTATTTTAGTGACAGTGGTTTTATAAATGTAGCTTAGATGTAGCACAAGGCTGAATTTATGGGGCATCCAGTGAATATCGGACCCGCTATTGCGTTGTAATTGGTCTAGCGAGAAAAGCTTGCTAATCCTTACACCACGTCGAGTTGCCCATAGTATATTTTAGAAGAATGATGATTGAAAATACATGGGACTGAAGATAGTGTCCTAGGCCATCTTTGAAACGTTCAGTCGACAAGAAAACACAGATGTGAAGTAATTTGGGCTAGTATTTTAAGCAATAAATTTATATTAGGTCATACTGAGTCATAAATAATTTCATTGTTTTAATCAGTTTTATTTAAATCTATATTCAATATTATTTGGAAAGACTTCTGACGCTTACAACTCAGCTCTTCTATACCTTTTGAGTAAAATTCAAAATTGTCGATGTAGCAGTTTTTTGTCGCATATTTTAATTTGTTTTCATTAGAGAAACATTTCCCATATTTTTTTTATAGATTCCGCTTTATAATTATTTTTTTAATCATGCCATTTCAAAGCAGATCAAGAAGGACACTAGCAGGCAGCGGGTTACAGGGACCGAAAGTGAAAGAGAAAACTGAGAATAGGTAAGATTGAGAACAGAACAAAAGATGTACGGAATTTAAGAAGACGCAAGATGGTGATTGAGGTTGCATTTAAATTTTTGAAGATTGTAGTTATCAGGGAAGCAAATAAACGGAAAGGAGTTCCACATGTGTGAAGTGCGAGAAAAGAAACTGTTGGAGGTTCCATTTAGTTATTTCAGCAATAAAAGGGTTGGACCGAGATGCCACGCTTAAATTACTATCGTCGGAGATAAGGGAGGTAAAACTTGTCAGAGCAGTTGCCATGAAAATGCTTGCAGAAAAGACAGTGGTAAATCACATCACATCGGTGAGAAAATGATTGAAATCGAGATGCCTGGTCAGGATTAGAGATCCTTCTTTGGATTTTGTCAAGAATTTCAAGAACTAGTGCAGGAGCACCACACCAGATATGGCAACAGTATTCAAAGCACGAACGGCATCGTAGGTATGACGATGAACTACATCCGCGTCCTGGGTATGACAATAAACTACATCCGCGTCCTGGGTAAGACGATAAACTACGTCCAACAGCAAGGCCTCTGACCAGGAGGACTTTTGAGGAGCGTGGAATTACCTCTTAATTCCTAGTGTTCCCAGGTCCACCTTGACCCGGGGTGGTAGCACCTGTTAGGGTCCCAGCTATGGGCAAATAGTTAACACCCAAACTTGTGTAAAAATATGTTTTGATACCAGAAATATTTTGTAACTAAAAAAATCATTACCAGCAATAATTTTTGAATGAAAAATTATTATCAGCAATACTTAAAAAATACAAACGGTTTGTATTGCTGGTATTTTTTTTTTTTTGGGTGTTAAGATGATTTTATTTTATTTATTCATTGATTTTTCTTACCATTGAATTTTAAATTTATTTAATTTAAACCTTTTATACACTGTGGCTTCATCAGTAAATAATCCCCATATTAGAAAATAAGCGATACGATTTCGGCGTTAAATACACAGATATTTTAATTTATTGAACTTTTTAATGTAAAATTTGAATTATATTAAAACATCTGATATCGTTATTTTTATTATTTTATATGCCGTACCACATTCACGGTGATGACGATCATGGCTCTCCTCAATGTCTTGCCTTTTGTAGCTCTTAATAAATTCACTTTTTGTTAATTCTCCTAACCCTTTTTACGTCATCACTTTGCTCACACTCTCTAGATAGATTGTGCGTTGTTTTCAATGTCCCTCCATCAGTCCTGTGAGTATCAAATTTTCCAAAAACTCTTTCCTCATTATGCACTCTAAATATCCCATCTGTTTCTTCCTGATATTGAATATAAATGTCGATATTGTTTCTGTCTTCTCTAAACCTTTGTCGTTGCTCAAATATTCAGTACACGGTAATCTCAAGATCTTTCCATAGAACCACATTTTTGTTGCTTCAAGTCTCTTCTTTGTCGAAGAGGCGATTATTAAGTGCAGCTAGTGTTTACCTGTCTTATATTACGTGCAATACATCTAACCTTTGACCCGATCACTTTTTGAACACGCAAACACTTTAACATAGATATTTGATTCTACTTTTACTCACGCAACCTGTATATAAAATATCGAATCTCATCACTGTTCTTTCATGGGACTTGACCCTGAAGAAGAGGCTGGTGATGGCACTCTACTGATTCTTATTATATTTAGCTCTTCGTGATGTTTCTTACCTATATGACCCTCCCCCCCCCCCAATGTATCTGTCTATATATCTGAGACTAGGTATTATGTAAACTATTAGGTTGGTGCAAAAAATAATGACGTAATAATGTCGTTTTTGGCCTTAAAAATACGGCAAAAAACGACATTATTACGTCATTATTTTTATTCACTAATTACATTATTCGGACTATTTCCTCATCTTTGTCGCCATATTTATTACAACGTTTCGGCCGTTGCTCTCCGGCCTTCTTTTGAACCCTTTATTTCGCTCACTGTGGTAGACTGTTCTAGTTCCACGTGTCATGTCTAATGGATGTCAGTTATCAGTTATCCCCTGTTAATTCCCCTCTCCACTTTCTCCACTGCCTTAACCGGGATATTGAACTGTCACTGGATATAACCATGTGTCCTTGAGGGCAACTGTGTATGAATTTCTGGGTATTATAAACCTAATGTCTCAGCAACCTTTTTTACTAGTGTTCATATTGAAATTTTTGCTATTATCATACATGTTTTTACCAGAGCTCATATCGCAATTTTTTGTTATTATCGCTTTTTTCTGGCACTCATTAATACTAGTTCCCAAATAGTATTCATTTCTATGCTTGGTCGGCTCAGGAGATTTTTGTGGCCTAGCATATGCGCTGATTCCTTAAGTTTAAGAATTTTCCATGGCACAGTCGATAAAACCTTGGTTAGATTCAGTGACAGGACCCGAAGAGTGTGAGTTCAATACCCTGTTAAGGCAGTGGATAACTTACAGAGAGGAATTAACAAGAGATAACTGATAACTGACATACATTACACATGGCACGTGGAACTAGAACAGTCTACCACAGTGAGCTAAATAAAGTGCTCAATTCGACATTCCAAACACCTGAAGAATGCCGGAGCGTACAACGGCCGAAACGTTGTAATAAATATGTCGACAAAGATGAGGACAATCCGAATAATGTAAATAATGACTCCACAATTTCTATTTCTTGTAAAATAGGTTACTCGCTTTTTTCCCATTGGCCGTCAAGGTATCTTGTGAGTATTAAGTTCTCCAGTCCCCTTTATTCATCTCTATTTTGCATCTGTTTTTATAATATTCATGTACTTTTTCTTACATTTCGTATTTGATTTATTATTATTTATTTATTTTTACACTATTTTTACTTTTTTTTACATTTGTTTTTGCCATTTCTATCATGTTTTTCAGTACATGTTTTAATGTCTTTCACACTTTTAAAATATAATTTTGTACAGTTCCCAGGTTTTGTTTCATTTTCTTTGTTTCCTTTTTAATTCATGTCTTTTACAATTTTTTAGAATTATTAATTTCTTATTGCTGATATTAAATTAGCCTTTAAAAATGCTTATACAGTTATGAAGTGGATTCTCTAATGAAACGACTTATATCTCGTTGAAACGCCTTTTCTCATACGATCATCAAAGTCAAATTCAAGCAACGTCGAGCCAGTCCAGTACCTAGATGTGTGACCGCTTGGGAATACCAAGTTCTGCAAGCTTGGATGTGCGGATGATTTCGCTGATAACGGAATCTTTAATCGGAGAGACGAGTTCTAATTCCAGTCGAATTTGTTATATTCAGTTACTCGCAAATACCCATGGCAAAGGTACGAATCCACCCCTTCTCCCAGCTATGTGTTACTTTTAGGATTTGTATCATTAAAATACATTATTATTTCCAGTATATTCTTAATCTCTTCTCAAATGAAGTATATGTCTTCATCATCTCTTCGCACAAATTGTACGGGTAACGGTCACATAAAATTGAAACGCCTGTTCCCGTACGATCACCGAAGTTAAGCAAAGTCGAACCTGGTCAGTACCTAGATAAATGACCGCTTGTGAATACTAGAGGATGTAAGCTTGTATGTGAGGGTGGTGTAATGGATAATGGTTCGAAATTGTTAATCAGTGAGCCGAGTTCCAATTCCTGTTAGGTTCGTTCTATTCACATACGCGCAAAAACACTTGTTAAAGGTATGAATCCACCTTTTCTTCCCCAGCTAGGTTAATTAATATGACTTGCATCAGTAAACGATTATTAGTTCAAACAATTCTTAAAATCTAAAAATATTTTCTGGCCTTAAATAATCTACAATGGGTTGTTATACCGTAAAAAATAACCACTCAATAAATATGAGATTATTTCTTGTCTGACAGACTTGCGTATGAAATCAACAGAGAAACATTTTCTGGCTTTAAATAACCTGCAAATGCCTGACAAGACGGAGAAAATAAATCAGTCTTTAACGAAACAATAATTTCATGTTGAATTCCCTCCGAAGAAATGGAAAGTGTACGGAAGAACTCTATTCCTTCATTCCATCAGTTCAAACCTTCATGACAAGAACGTGTCATACCACTTACATGGTAGCAATGTCACCCACATTCCCTTCGTATTCCATCGGTGAGAAGTAAGTTCCACTCGAATAGCTTATTCACACGAACCACTACTCTGTGGAACCGATTCCCAAGAGAATGTTTTCGCGATCTTCACTTGTTCTAGGCTATGGTCAACAGTTATCATCCCGTTCTTTCGGCACAAATTGCCTCTTAACCTCGAGTAGCGGAAAGCAAATAGAAGAAATAAATAATGAGAAAAGCTCTAAAGTACATTTCTGTCAATGAAGCTGTATCGCAATAAAATTCCTTTTCAATTAACTTATGAACAAATTGTTTTCCTTTCACACCTTGTTCCTTCTAGAAATATTTTAATGCCACTCATTCTAATAAGAAGTCCATGGAACCTCGACTATAGGAATTTAAGCGCACGACTAGATTGTTAATTAGGTCTCATCATTTTACTATATAAAAAACTAGATACAACCGTAAGTTCTATATAAATAGTTTCTTTTCCCGCGTTCCTGTGGAACTTTCTTTCTGGTTTCCCTGAAATCTACAGTCTGCAAAAATATTTTATCCAACGCCAGTCGTCATCACCTCTCTTCCCACCCTTGTTCTTTTATTGTTCTTTTTGCTTACTCCAATTTTCTCATTCTCTTTTACTCCTAGTAATCGCTTGTGTCTTAGCGGCATTATTGCCTTTCTTGTGCGTTGAAATGATTATTTAAAGAGGAAGGGATATGTTCGATGATCTTGGTTTAAGGATCTGGTGATCATATGAATAAGCAGGAAAAAAATTAACTGCCGGTCAACTGGGGAACGCATGAAAAATTAACATCGGTGAAAAAGAAGTATAATCTAATGTGTACAAATATATCGTTTATACGTATTGTAAAATATAATTTATTTTCTTTCAAACCTAGCATGAAATATACCACAATGCTTGAGGAAAAGCAAAGAATTTTTTCTCCTTAGATTGGGAGTAGAAAGATAAAACTGTCTTGAATGTTCTTGAGTTTAAAATCCGCATTTTGTTTTTTATGCATACAGCCTCTGAAAAAAAAAAAACAATGCGACTCACTCATGACATAACGTCTGACGACGTCCACCAAAATTGATAAACATCATGGGTAAGACGATAAACTACGTCCAGCAGCAAGGTCCCTGATCAGGAGGTTTTGAGGAGCGTGGAACCACCTCTTAATTGCTGGTGATCACAGGTCCACTCTGACCCAGAGTGGTAGCACCTGTTAGGATCCCAGCTATGGGCAAATCGTTAACTCCAAAACTGGGCTAAAAACACTATGAAAGTACAAAAATAGGTTTTAATACCAGAAATACTTTGTAAAAATATTATTACTGGCAATAAATATTTGAAGGAAAAAATATTACCAACAATGTGTTTAAAGAAAAAATATTGCCAACTATACATTTTGGAGGGAAAATATTACCAGAAAGACATGTTTGAAGGAAAAATATTACCAGAAATAGATATTTGACAAAACAAAGTATTACCAGCAATAAAAAAAATATAATTTCGGCGTTGAGTAGTAGCCCATTGAGGTTGATGTGCCGGAAAACAAAGCTAAGCAAACCAAACCAAAATTGATAAATCTCTCGGTGTTGGAAAAAAAAAAAAACTCTATGTGCTTCTTAGGTCAGGTTGCATTGTGAACGGTTTATTATATGGGCCAGCATGATGCGCATTTGGCGATATGAATTTAATCCTCTTGTTTGGTCACATTGTTAGCAGCGGGATAACTGTAGTCCTTCAATCATGCCCAGGGAATCGCTATAGCAAACGAAAAGTGTTACATACACCTGTTTCCATGTACTGTCTACAAATGGTATAATTTAGCACTTGAAAATATATTTTAAATTGAGCCCTGTTGAATGACAAGCTAATTCTAAAAACAACGGAAAACTACGTAAATACGAAGCTCTTCAGTAAAATGAATGGAGCAATTTGTTTACGTTAGTAAAACAATCTCTAGATTTGGCTCATTGGTCCTGTCAAGTGAAGGTGTCTCAGTGGTACAAGCTCTGATTGACACCAACTCGGTTGGGTTTCGTTCTGGGCTTGAGGTGTTCGGTTGTCTAGTCGCGCTGTGGAGCTGTGAAACAGTACTGTACGGCAATGATGTATATATATATATATATATATATATACACGCACATTATAAAGATTGATTTATCTTGCTCTATTTCGCTTCCTTTTTATTCGTCCATCTTATTCTCTTTATATCAAGCTATATTACTCTATTGTTACTTGTTACTCAATTTCATTCTGTTCTAAAACATATATATATATATATATATATATATATATATATATATATATATATATATATGTGCGTGTGTTAATACACTCTATTTTGTTTCTAGCCATCTATCTATGTACATATCAATCAGCTTTTTTCTAAGACTATATCCACCGTCTAATAAGTTCATTTATCTTTTTATCTCTCTCTTTCGAGATATATATATATATATATATATATATATATATATATATATATATATATATATATAAAGAAATTAAGTTTTTATGTATCCCACACAATATAAATGATAGTTGGAAATGCAGCTGAGTCTTTAAGAATATTTCTTTAGATTTTCACAATTCTATGATTATCAAAAATTAAATTGAGATGGAGAGACATAAGACTATACCATCTTCTGACAGTTTTATCCAGAAAAAAAAAATGCCGACCCTGTTTGCTATCTCGTTTAATTAAAAATTGATCAGTTAAAGTAAATTTTGCTCCCAAATCTGATGATCATATGAATTTGTTGTCAAAAGGTCGGAGTGTTATAGTCATATTTGCGTGTCTAATGACAGCAAAGTGTTACCTAGTTCATGACAAGGAGTTGTTAAGTAGTTCATGTCAACACATTGTTAAGCGATTCAAGTGTCGGGATTCATTTTATCAGATAATAGGAACAATCCCAAAAAGTTCTATGTACAAGGATATATGTGTGGTGGGGTGCAGAAATAGTTTTGATTTTCTCCACTTTTTGGAATGCAGATGATTATGTGAAATCAAAAAGAAAACTAAAATAGTGATAATAATAATTATGATGATGGTGTTTGCAAAAAAACAAAAAAAAACAGAAATTGTACATGAGTGCCTACGTGTATATAAAGGTGTAAAGTTTCAGTAATTAGCCTACTTAATTAAATGTCATAATTACACTAACGTTGCAATAATATACCTTTTCATTTATTTAATATTTTAATCATAATCTACATCAAACGAAGTTCACTTTAGACCCATTTAAAACGCCTTTGATTTGACTGAAATAATTGAACTAAGCCAATAAATGTCGCTTTGAATAACAGATATCAGTCACAATGCTTTTAAGGTCTTTTCTCAAAATGTTACGCTTTTTTTTTAATTAGTCGACAAAAAATGTGGAATCAGAAGAGTCTTCTTTAAATACCGACCGATATTCCTTTCTGTTATTTAATTAATTTTCTGATCTTTTGCCTTAGGTTTGTTAAAGATGTTCACAGTTGATTGACTACGCAACTAAAGAAAATGAAAACAAAGCATTAAATTTCAAAGAAAATTCTCACAATTCCCTGCCATTGTTCGAAATGCGATGAAACGAACCAGAATCATCCAAAATGAAAGAAATCTGTAACAAACTTATATATTCAAAGGAGAAATGCAGACAATATCAATTTGAAAATAAAAGACGACATCAAATTTTAATATGAGATTTCATTTATTTTTGTTCTTCGTTAATTTTAACGCCTCGAAAACAAAACTACTCTATTTACACATATATATGATAATCTGTTTGCTTTCTCTGAGCATACCTCAGGTTAACTTCCAAGAGAGGAACATATTGTTCTTTCTTAGTCGAACATTTTCTTGTGACATGAATTGGAAAGGTTATATAGAATCAATTGCGAGACAATTTTTCTCACTAGAAACATCACGTTTTTTTTAACCTTTATAATTTTACCATTATTTCGAGCATCAAATATTGCTGGCGCATCTGGTTTAGTGCTTCTGTTATATATCGAGGTATTCTTGACGAAATCCAAAAAGAATATGCAATGTTATATATTCATACGTGTCATCTCAGCCTCAGTGATTTTCCCCACCGCTGAAAATTCGTTTCCTTTTTGGCATTTCTATAAATACAGTCGTGCTTTTTGTTCTGTCTTTTTCTGTCTTTCGTACATCAACTTCAAGAATTTGAGTATAGTATTTGTTTGGGAGCTAGCTTTCGTTATTTTAGATTTGAAACTGCGAGATGGAACTGTAGGCCATTTTTTTTTTTAAAGTTTCTTTTCCCAAACGTCTCGTTTGGGGGATGTATCTTCCTGTTTTCTTGTCAAATCCGATCTTCAAAAATTTAAATGCAGCGTCAATCGCCACCTTTTCTTTTATACAGATCTTTTATAGTCTTCTCTTTTCAGCACTTTTTCGAATACTTACAGCGTTCCATTGAAATCTTTGCTGCTTCATCGCCTTGCTTGTGGTGGAATTATTATGAAAGAAACATTCCGCTGCCATGGGAAACAAATCGAAAAGTTGTTCCGCACTGAATCCATTACTGTTCATTATTAACCTATTGCTATCAGCCAATAAACAGGTCAACTGGAGAACACCATAACGGCCACAAACAAGAGAAATTTGAAATGGTATCAATACGTCAGAAACTTAACAATATTTCTTGTGCCACCCTACAAGGTACTGACTCAGTTGAAAAGAATAAGCAGACAATAACTCCGAGTGGACTAGATGATCATTCCCCTAAACCAGCGGCTACCCAACGGTGCAGCGCGACTCACAGGTCCGACCGACGAGGATAGTAGGTGAGGCGGAATGATTGAAAGCTGATCAAAAAAGCAGGTTTAGAAAATTCATATGCCAAAATTAAATATGATTTTAAAATATCATTATGGATTACTTGTAGTCGCATGCATGAGTCCCAGTATAAATAATTATAAATAATTATTTTACCGATTTTATCGTTGTGATATTTTTGCATTTTCCGAAGTAGTAAGAATGTAGTTACTACGGTCCGCAAATTGGGTGGGGGGAGTTATCAATGATAATCTCGAATCCGCGGTTATATCCATTTAACTTCCTCACTATTTTTTTTCGTATTTGTATTTACTTTTAATTCTGAAAATGCGGCCCAGAGGAAAAAAATATGTTTGGAACCATTGCCCTTGATTGAGACACAGGCATGCAACCGAGGCATATAAAGGGAGCTGGTCAGGTTTTCAGTTGCTCTGTTACTATAAGACTACACCGGTCTTAGAGATGATGATGATGATGATGATGATGATGATGATGTGATTAGGCTAGACTATTCAATTAGTGGCCACCTAGACTGGAAAAAAAATTGTAGTTGAATTAAGTTCTTTTAAGCGGGCATTTGTTAGAAAACAACGGGGAAAAGGAAGTTTCACAACCATTCAATTTTCCTCACGCGTATTATCAGCTATTTGGGATTTTGATTTCAAGCTCTTTATTTTCTTGGTTTTCAAATTAAAATTTAAAAAAAAAGAAAAATATTTTTTTACCAAGAAAATAGTTTCAATAGCTTCAGACAAACAAAAACGGGAATAAAATGTCTTGAATACTGAAAAGCCGGCGCGAATTTGCTGGTCTAGAAGACACATAGTTCCCAAGAACAAGCAATCACTGGAACTAATCCAAATTCAATAGCTGTTCATTTCGAGCTTCAATACACAGCCAGTTTTTGGTGCAAGTTTGAAAGCCCATCGCTTCTCTGGTTTTAATCTGATCATTTGTGACCACTGATGTTACGATTAAAATAACCTGCGTTTAACTTGGTTATGCTCTGCTTTTTATTCTGTCTGACTCGTCTTCTGACATGTCATCCGAGTGTCAAATTTTCCAGACCCTCTTTCCTCAATGTGCTATAAAAATTCGTCGCCCTCTTTCTTATGCTACGTATGAGCGTACATTTTGTTCCCATTGTCTGTAGAACTTCGTCGTTTGCTCACCTGAAGTCACCTCCTCCAGCAGAAACAGATTTCCGTTGTCTCAAATCTCCACCTGTGACGACATTGTCCAGCATTCACGTCTATATAGTGTTACAGATAATACAACAGCAGTTCAGTACATTTATTTTGGTTTTCAATGAAAATTTCCTGTTTCTTAATAGATGGCTTAAATTGAGGAATGCTTCTTCGGATTTTGGTGTTTGATTTCCCAGCCTCTTTCTGATAATATAGAAATGGCTTTTTCTTTACACCCAACTACAAATATATTTTGTGTTTGGTGATGTTAATTCTCATCACGTCAAGTGGCTCAAACCTTTTAAAGATACTGATATTTTCGGTATTCAGACTTTCATTTTTTTTTATTACCCACTGTCTCAGTCAAATAGTGAATTTTCCTACTCGTTTCCTGGATGTGTTAAACATTCTTCCTGATTTCATTTGTTCCTTACCTCATTTTCTCGCTCATCTAGAGCATCACAACACTGTCCTATTAGCAATTCGGATCACGGTGTAGTAGCTATCAATATCACTTTTGAGTCATCTATTAGAAAGGAACCACTATTCACAAGACGTCTGTCAGTTAGCAGCGTAACGGTTGGGATTTATATCGTAACTTTATTCGTGGCAACCATTAGATTGATATTCTTAACCTTGCTATTGAGAATTTTACCACAGAGGTCTTTTCTTGGACCAAAGTCGATATTGTTGCTATTGTACTGTCTCGTACGTGTCTAGGCAACAATAAAAAAAATAAAATAAAAAAAGTTTAATACAATTTTAAATCAACACCACAAATTTCATAAGGCTCTAAGGGCCAGCCGGTATTTCACAACTGAAGATTTGCTTAAAACACTGAGTAATGCTATCGACGTGTAATCCCTATATATATATATATATATATATATATATATATATATATATATATATATATATATATATATATAATGTATGTATTCACATACGCACACCGATAGTTATATCCGTAGATACAAAAACAGATGTGTATATACTCCCCACTCTATGTAGCGTATATATCTTAACGTTAATTTATACACACATAACATGGCGATATATATATATATATATATATATATATATATATATATATATATATATATACAGTCATGATTCATATTGTTAAAAATACATACATGTAGCTACACATTCATACTTAAATAACAATATATACATACATCCACAATTAAGTATTAGCCAAATACCATAAACATACATAGATGCAAATAGGTATATACTAATATTTATATTAATATAATTTTATTCCGCAATAGTAGCACAACATGGCTTTCCTCGGCGATTGGAAAATGATTGGAAATAGACCATTGCACTAATAATAATGGAGTAATCCATTATTTTACGGGATATCGTTAAAATTATGTTATCTGTGATGTCATCATATTATGTGTGTATAAAACGTATATAGTACGTAGCTTTATTGTTTTTTTATTTATTTAAGTGGAGCAGCAGATTGGCGTCGAGATCATATCAATTTACACTTGGGCTGCCGAGATGTAGCCGTAAATCCTATGCTAACTTCTCGTTTGTGGAACGTCCTTCCTGTTCCATTCTTTCCAGCCAACTTTAATCTGCAAATAATTAATGCAATGTCAATCACTATCTACTGTCTAACTGTATACTATCTGTTTCTGTTCCTAATTCTTCCACACTCTGTAACCTTTCGCGTTTTACTGCCTCGGTGGACAGTGATTACGATTAAAAAAACGTTTTTATTTAGTAAACACGTCAGTGTGTATCCGTTGGATTCTTTATGTTTACTTACAGGAAAAGGTCCTTGGGTATGGTATAAATCCACATCTTCAACCCCCAGCTATGTTTTATTTAGTAAGACTTGTATAGCTAAACTATTATTATGTCCCACAAAAAAAATGATTATTTGAATCTAAATTTTTTTCTGGATTGAAACAAACTGCAAAGTATTGGTAAGACATAAAACCCAATTAGTCAACTATATCTGAAGGCTATGGCGTGTTTCCATCACATGTTTGGATCACATATTCCCATTTTAATTTATTGGTCTTTGTTCGGTCCCATTTTTTATCCAGTTTAATACACTTGTATATATAATGGAACATCCAGCATGATTAAAATTACTTCAATTACCCATTTACGCTTTACGGTGTATATAAGTGTTGTGAGACCGTAACATACCTACAACATAGGACTATATAAAGTATGCGATATAACACTCTAGGAGAAGAGGAGGAAAAAGAGAGAGAGAGAGAGAGTATTCTAATACCGTAGTATAAGCCGCGTACGACTACCAATATTGGACACTAGCACATAGTAAGCTCCGCTTACACTTACACTATCTTTGTAACTTTTTTGTTTAATATATCTTTCTTACCTCTAATCCGTGTTCCGTGTTTTCCTTCCGTGGTCCCAACTTTGGGTCCACAACAATAAGGCTAGCTTATTATTTATCAAATAGTTTTATATGGTGCACAGTTACTTTTTCCACATGTATTATTTTTATATTAGGCAAATAAAAAAATGGAAAAATACTTCTGCAAATCGTTTCGTTCCTGAGAGGACATCATATTAATAGAGTAATGTTTTTGTTGGCGGAATTTGTGGTAATGACAGGCATAAAGCGAATGAATCGGTTATGATTATGTGCCAATTGAAAGATGTTGGAACGCTGAAATTTAATTTTAATTTAAGTTTTTTTTTGTTTTTTTTTGACGATTTCTTTCTTTCTATTTTCTTTCTTATATCTTTTATCATTTTTTTACTTAATTATCCCAAATTGTATAAATAGATCTGCCAATACAGGTGAAATTTTGGAAAGAACTGGAATTAAATTTAGTGTGGGTGATCTAGCGATCCAATTATATATAATATATATCTTGGTTTTTAACTTTATATATATAAAAAAAATATTTGGAAAGGCACACTTACTTAATAAGTTGAAAAATTCTTATCAGTTTTATTATTTCAGACAGTACTTGTAAATAGATCAAAGAAGTACTTGCATAATTGATGTTTTGGAATGTTTTCATACACAGTTCTACATTTAAAACTTCTAAATATATACCGGTACAAGCGGGAAACATGTTAATAGATAATAGTGGCATTTGACTTTATATTCTTGACTTTTGTAGCTCTGAGTAAGGATTGTCGTTTTTGCTATCTCTCCTAGTCAGTGTTGTGCCAAGCATTTACAAAACCTGGTTATGTATGACATTAGCAGCTTTACTCGCGAAATTAAAGAAATGCTTCATAAAATGCTTTATAAAAATAATATCAATTTTATAAAGTCAGCTTCAGTATTTTCTATAAAATCTGTGATATGTCAACCCCCTTAGATATCTATACGTCGAAAGCCGTAATTTTTATTAAAGCACTATTATTATTATTATTATTATTATTATTATTATTATTTCCTCTGATTTCTGATGAGTACTCATTACTTTCTGCGTCCCGACCAGAGACTAAAAGTCAGAAATGGAATCATGAGATTTTTCGCTGAGCAGTTTTGAACAAAAAAAAACACAAAAAAAACACACATATTTCCATAGATAAAGCCTGATGATAAAGATGTGGGCTGTACTTGTGAGAACAACTTTTTGTATTTCTTTAAGGCATGGGCTTCCAGGAATCCCTTCAGTTAGTCTATTGGTATATTTTCGAACCAATCGGATAGCCCCAATTTCAACAGGGATTGTTGATATTCTCATGTGCCACAATTTTGAGATTTCGATTTCAAGAGCCTTGTATTTTGATAGCGTTTGAAGATCTTCAAAGATACATTGCAGTCTTCAGAGACTGCCATATCAATAAGGAGTCGGTGTTTTTGCGGTCTCCAATAACGATGTCAGATTATTATTATTATTATTATTATTGTGATATGCAGATTAACTAATTAACATATCCCGTATCCCCATGCGATTTAATGACTCTGATTAGAAGGAGGAGGAGTAGGAGGGGAAGGAGGAGGAGGGGACACGCATGAACATTGAGTGTTAAATGATGGATGTAGGACTTCGCAACAATTATTATTATTATTATTATTATTATTTGTGTATCTTATGTTTTCCGCTTAGTATCCGGTAGAGCTAAATATAAACTATGGTCCTTAGGCCCTATAGGAGAATTATAATTTAATTGATAGCAATTTTTTAGTATATGAGTTGTTCCTAGTAGGGCGATCATCTGGGCAACTTGTATGTTGATGCTACTTGCGAAACTGTTAGTAAAAATTTCCCGTTCCTTTTCTCACGAATCCCAGTGCTCTGATTACTACTGGTACAGTCTCAGTCTTCATTTCCCACATTCTGTTGATCTCGATCTCCAGGTCGAGTTGGACAATTTCTCGATAATTATCATGGCGGTTTTTCTCTCAGCTGGTACTGTCATGTCAATAAGCATACACTGCCTTGTCTTTTATGATAGTATCAGGTCAGTTAGAATGGACATGTTCCAGAGGATCGGTGCATCGTTATTTTAGGTAAGTGTGTCTTGTTGGTGCTCATACCATCTCTCAGTGGTTTCGATTTTGTGCTTCTATCATATCTTCCAATGTACACGTGTCTCTACATTGTTATGCCTGTGGGTATATATTTTTTTTTTTTG
>CAHIKZ030001736.1:52500-90000 GCA_903632075.3 Acanthosepion pharaonis | reverse complement strand
ACCGTTCGTTACAAGTCGATAATGAACATTGATAAATCACATTGTGACCGTCTTCATGAGTAGAAGTCTAACAGCAACACTGTCTCAAGTCTGTACATCTAAATTTCCACATGCTCTAAAATTAGTAGGAAAGTAAGTTCGCAACTCCTGTCAAACTCTCCGATTTTGGCAGAGAGAAAAACGGACGAGGCTGTGACGGGGATTTTTTGGCAGAACCTACGGGCTCGGATGACCCACGTTAAATTCGGCCTTGTGCCACATATATCCCTCATGGTGGTGGGGTGTCTGTTAAATATTAACAGTGATATAGACTCTTCTACCGAGGCTGTGACTGTTCGCGTCTCTTGTCGAACTCTCTGCCTTGGGCAGAGAGGAACCCTGGCGAGGCTGTGCTGAAGGGCAGAATTTCGTCCGAAGAGGTAGACAGGCTAGAACCGGTTTATGTGGGTTTTACGGGGAGCTTTTGGCCAAGCCTACGTGCTCGGATGACCTACGATAAGCTCGCACTTGTGCCACATGTACCCTCGGCAGTGACAGCTAAAGATCAACAGTGATATAGACTTAATGTTGGTAAACCGACACACACTCCCAAATCGTGTAACACTCTTCTGTTGTATTTACTGTTTAATACACGATTTATTTGCAACCTCTTGTTTTGTTATTTCTTACCCATTTGCAACACCCACTGTATTCCCTTTATGGACGAAATTGAGAAAATGTATCCGCTAAAGTGTCTTTGAAACGCTTCCTTGTCTTGTACCAATCCACTACTAAATTTAACTACTGCGAGAAGCATCCCAAAATTCTAATTTCAAATTAGAGTAAAAAAAAAAAATAAAAAGTTGAACAATTGAATAATCTGGGAAGTATTTTAACAGAGGACATTTTGAATGTGTGACATTGTCATCCGTAACGCATTACGATAGCGTAATATGCCTTCTAAATGCAAAGCAAAAGATGCCTTCTAAATGCAAAGCAAAAGATGCCTTCTAAATGCAAAGCAAAGCATTAAGAAACAGAAAAACATTTCGTTACAAATAAAGAAAAGAGTAGTGAAATTTTACATAATATATGTCCCGCTATACGGTAGTGAATGTTGGACATTCTCCTCAAATTTGAAAGCGAGACTGAAAGCATCTGAAACGTGGTAGTACAAAAGGATGCTGAGAATACAAAGTTTGAGAGAAAATAGAAAAAAGGACAATATAATTAAAATCAGAAACAGACAGTTCAAATTTCTAGGGCAGCTAATGAGAGATAGAGAAATTTGTCTCTCACAGGGCAGACTGAAGGTAATAGGGAGAGTGTAAAGTAGTATATAACCAGCTAAGCTGGACGGAGTAAACGAATATTAAAAAAAAGAATTTGGATATATAAAAAGAGGATAAAATTTATTAAGAGTTACAAATGACAGGAAGTAGTGGAGAGCCATGAAGGAACACGGCACATAGAAGAAGAAGAAGAAGAAGAAGAAGAAGAAGTTATCTCAGATAAACGATCCCCCGGAAATGAAAACATAGTTGTGGGGATATTCGACACTCCTTGATTTTCGACGATGACACGCGTGTTCCCTGGGTATCTGAAAGCAGGCATTGCTGCCAGCTTGGGGCCAAAAATAATATCTCTCTACAGAGTTGGAGCTACCCGATGTATATCAAACGAGTCGGCTCAGCTTCCATTATAATCACTTCGCTATGAGAGCAGAAATCAGACCAAGTTGGCATAGAAAGCATCACAAATTTTTATCATCGACGGTACTCGCAGATGTCGTTTATTGGACTCTTTACGACTGGGAACTTATGGTGTGGTTCCAGAATTTTTCCATTAAAAGTAAATGTTTTTTTTTTTTTTTTTTAATGAGGCACCACTTCAGGAAGTAGGCGATTGTATATCTACGTAAATTTCTTTTCTATTGCGGCATCCTGATACCACTTCATTATCTATGTATAGTTTTGTACATTTTGTGCAAAACAGTGGACCAGAGAGCCTGCTCAGCTTAGTAAATATTTTCATGAAATATCAACTTCTAATTGGTCAATAAACACACAAGTGGCCGTTGCAATCCACCCACGTACAAATATTTTTTCCAGTGACCAAGTCAAGTTTCCCGCCATTTGCTGTGATCCTGTCACGTGATTACATTATCTATAAATAGTAGACACAAGCTTACTTTATCTCTCTCTCTCTCTGGCTTTCTCTCTCTCTCTCTCCTTTCTTCATTCGTTTAATAAGATGTGATCCTCAGGATTCTCGTCTAGACCATGGGCGGTCAGACGTTAAAAGCATATTCACGCATGTACGTACGTACGACCTTTTCCAACCTACATTACAAACATACAGAACATTTCAAAACATGCAACAAGAGCTTTTCTCTTTGAAATATTCTTCTAAAACTACAGATTATTCAGCATTTCTCAGCTTTATAATTAATTCAAATTCAGAGTGAGTTCAGATAAAAATATGACCAGTCTAAGAGACATAACTCTTTAACTTCTACGCATGTACATCAACACACAAATAAATACAAATGTTATATTTTTACAACCATTTTGTTCCTTCTGGCATTTCATACTTTGTGGTATTTTACGTTTAATATAAATTGTGTCCTCGTGTTTTTCATGCATCCATATACAGACACCTACAATTGTCCATTTTTATTACCAAGTCACTTAATAATGGTGACCTCCGACGTCTGAAACGGGACGTGGGAAACAAATAGACCACTACACGATTATCTACATTTTAGCGAAATTATGTGGGTCGTTTTCCGTTGCATTCTCATTGCAGTCATTCTTATAGACTGATTGCCATGAATATCTAGAGAATGGCTAGTCTGTACTGCTGTTTAACCACTGGGTATAGTTGAAAAGAATGATTTATATCCTTTCAATAGAACATTATTTACAATAGACTAGACCGGAATTTGAACTCAGCTCGCTAATACCACTTTCTGAGCCGGCATCTGTTACGCCACCCACTTATTGAAAAATGACTATAAGACTATCAATGTTTTTTTAATCTTTTCACTCCAATCAAGGTAATAAATCCACTTAAGTCATAAGGGGGGGGATAATGAGTGTGCGAAAATATGTTAAAAAAACCTGTGACACTATTCAGGTTGACTAGGTGAGAAAGAAAAAAAAAAAAGGTGAGAATTAAATTTAGGTGATAAGAAGCCATCACGAAAAAGGATAAAAAACGATATTATTTTTTTTTCTTTGACAAAGAAAAATGCTAAAGGTTTTCTTCTCATTAGCTGAATGCTGGCATTGGCTGAATGCGAAGGTAATCATGTGGTAATCATGGAGAGGGAGGCCTGTTGACACCCCCAAAGGGATCGGTATGAGATGCCACTGTGAGAGAGAGGGGAAACCTGTTGACACCCTCTGAGGGTATGGTGAGATACCAATATGAGAACAGAAGAAGGTGGGAGGACGAAAGACTTCCAAAATGGAAAATAATAAATTTTTCCTGACCGAAAACAAAAGAAGTGGATTGTGGAGTTAGAATTATCAAGGAACCTCAAACCCCGACAAGCCCACCCCGGTTTTGGTCGGTGTCCATATAAGCAGAGTCGCAGCGAGTGAAAGGCAGTTCCAGTTGAGTTGGCGGTTCGAGTTAAGTTCGCAGTTCGCAGCTGAGTTGGATTGAGTTGGGCCCGCCTCGCAGGAACCTGACTGAAAGATTCCACGCAAATCACGACCTCAACTTCTAACCAAGAAAAATTTATTTTTGAAGAACGACTTAAACTCACACCGCCAAAACAAGTTTTACGAATATCGCCTGAAGATGCACCAAGAACCAGTTTCTTAAAGAACAAACAACTTAAGATGTTAAGACTCGCCTAACAAACATAAAGTGTCAAGAATCCATATAGCGGTTTGGGAGAAAGACGCAGTCCTGTATTTCGCAACCAGATATAAAATATTGTTATCCTTTTTAACACATTTGAACTTTTCGAGTTATTATTTTATTTTATTTTACATATACTTGTGCGGTATTGCCCTTGTTCGTACCCGACTTGCATTACGGCCCGACGACTGTTTCATTTCGTTTACCTAAGATCAAATCACAACGGTAACCAGACGTTGGAGGCGAGCTGGGGACGACAAGGCTGATACCGAATCTAACCAGATTCCTATCCGAATCAGCAAAAGGTTAGAACGTCACATTTGGTACCGCGACCAATACCAAGTCACATTGGTCGTCACAGGACAAGATAGGACGGCGACGGCGCGGAGACAGACGGGGTGACGTCACAATTGGCGCCGCGACTAGGACAGCACGGCGGGCGCGGCCAGGCAGACGTCACGATTGGCGCAGCGACACCGTAGAACGTCACAGCGCTATGAAGTAGAAGGAACAATAAAAGAACACCAATTAAGAAGACAGAATATAACGGTTGACATTTCATTTATATTTTTGAAGATCAAAGTTGGCTGGGATGCAAGAAGTTCCATAAGCGAGAAGTGACATGAAGGAAACCTGTTAGCATATAACTTGCATCTAATCATTTCAACTGTAAAATGGTGAAACCTTGCCGTTAATTCAGTATTGCGGCTAAATACATAAAGTCTAGGTATGACAGAGGAAATTTCATCGCCACAATTACCATGAAAGTATCGAATAAAAAAAATTTTGTCTTAGATTTTAAAGTTTAATATTAGTCTGCCCTGCTTATATTTTAACGGAACCGATTTCAAAAATCTTCTTTCTTATGTAGAAATCGTTTTACACAAAGGTACACTAATTTCTTCTTGTACCAGGTGACCTTCTGAAAATAAGAAAAAACAAGAAAACTGAATATATATATATATATATGTGTGTGTGTATATATATATATGTATGTGTGTATATATATATATGTATATATATATGTGTATATATATATATGTGTGTGTGTGTGTGTACATATATATATATATATATATATATATATATATATATAAAGTCAGTAACGTAATTATTTACCAACCTCGTATGATTTGGATATTGTTTTACGTGTCTTCCAGAACATTATTTTCTCCTTCCTGTATTTAAGCACGAACTTTGAGTTTGAGGAGGAAAATCGTCATCTGTGTCGTCAAATAGTCACGACCCGATGTTTTGTTTTTGTGTTTGGCTAACAACAATTAGATGTCTGTTTTGAAATGATGCTTCGAGGAGAAAGAAATACTATTCTTCACCTTGCACATGCAGACGGATGTTTATGTATTATAGCATCGCGGTAACAGTTAATTTCACGACCGTCATCTTGCATACATAGCCTCTGTCAATGGGCAACTGAGTAGAACAATTACATGACTTCAATCTTTTTCTGCGTCGTGCCACATCTAAGCTTGACTTAGTAAAACATCATAACTTCCGGTAATTTGTCATGGGATAATTAAAATTCTTGGAGCTGGCATAAAAATGTACACTAATATTTCACTTAAGATTCAATGTTATGGTTTGCATTGATTAGTTCATAGCATTTTCCCATATTTTGGTGATTACACACCCGGGAAGCTTCGTTACCCAGGGGCGGTCGACGCAGAATCTCTGAGGGTGTTAATATCTTCATCCGGTAAGGAAAGAGATAATCGCCTTCAGCTGCATTAAAAATAATTTATTTACCACAATCGGGAGGTAGGAGTCTGTTGAACAGAGAATATAATATTCATCATAACTATCACATATCAGGATATCAAGGTAACGGTTGTCTATTTTATGTAAAATCTTTTCGTAACGTCTGATAAGTTTAATAACATTTTCGTTGAACGAAGAAAGAAATTCACAATATTGATCCATATTATTTAATGAAACGTGTATGAATGAAAACATGCTGCCTAAATACACACAATTTAAATTACATGATCCAGCAGCCCACAATACTATCAACACTTGGAATTACAAATGTAGCCTTGTGAAAAGGCAAATTAAAATAGCAAAAGAAAAAAGACCTTAACATCAACAAAGAGGACATTTATAATGGCTTATGTAAGCCGAAAGCTTAGATTATATTAAAAAAAAAAAAATTCATAACTGCTCTGGCGTATCAAATGTATGAGATTCATAGAAGATTGAAGTTTATAAGCAGTAAATTCGACCTTGCCTACCGAACGCTCCTTTGTGGCCGAGACGGTAAGGCACGTCAGCGTAAATGACGGTTCCGTATAGGATGCAGGTTCGAATCCTGTCAAAGGACGAATATTTTCTATGAAAATTTCTCGAACATTCAGGCCGGTAAATGTTATTTAATACTGTTTATTATAAACATATCATTTACTTAAATACTTGTATCTATAAAAAAGAACGTTAAACATAAAAATGTCTTTAATAAATAAATTGTCGGACTTTGTCCATTTCTTAATATATGACGTCATATATATATATATATATATATAGGTTGTATCAAAAATACTTTTACGAACTTTGTGGCGGGTTCATGAAAAGGTAAAATCTCCAGATAAACATATGTCCAAAAGGCCATTGTTGTACTTCACAGCAACTCATAACAGATGTTCAAAATCTGCTTCGCTTGCTTCTACACATGCATGCACTAATCGGCTCGTGACACGTTGATGAAGCGTTTCTTCATTATTAATGCCTGCTTCATAAACTAATTGTTTTAAGTGGCCCCACAGATAAAAATCCAAAGTGATGAGGTCGGTGGAACGTGCAGGCCATGGAAAGGGTCTTACCCTTACAATCCATCTATCATGGTAGATTTCAGTCAGTGTATCGCGAACACTGTGTTGGAGTCCCATCATGTATTAACCACATGCGTCTTCGTATGAGCAGGGTTACATTCTCTGGAAGTTCTGGAAGTGTGTTCGAAATAAAATCCCTGTGGACAGTTCCTGTAAGACATGCTGGGAAAACATATGAACCTACAGACTGTCACTTACAATTACAGCCAACACGTAAATCGTAAACTAACGCTGGTGTCTAGCCTATATTTTACCAGAGGGATTCCGATCCGTACAGAAATGTTGGTTGTGTAAATTTGTTATTCCCTCTCTTCCAAATATTACCTCATCCGTAAAGAAGACAGATCTCAGTTTGTGCAGTAAACCATCCGCAAAACTTTTCCCTTGGTGAGTGATCAGAGGACGAAAAACCCTGGACGTAGCGAATGATACGGATACAAGAGCTGCGCTTGAATTACATTCCATATGGTACTATGAGATATACAACATGCTAGGGCAACTTGATGTGTGCAGATTCCTGGAACATCTTCGACAGCCAGTAGAATGTGTTCTTCGTAGTCAGGCGTAAGATTTGATCTCGGCCTTTCTCGATTCATAGTTTATGGTGCTACGGATCCGATCTCAGCAACGCGACGATAAAAAGCAGCAAATGTTGGATGATTCTGCTGCCTTTGGTCTGGAAATTAATCTGATACAGCCGTGCATACTTGCGTCTATTGCTATTAAAGCGGCCATATATAAAAATCGTATCTGCCTGCTCCCGACATGAATATCCAGCCATTGTTAAACGGAATACTTCTCAGTTGACTCACAATTGCGCACGTTAAACGTTGAAGACAGACGAGCCACACAGTTACACAAATGACAAATGAAAACTAATCTACATGGCAATGCAGCGCCATCTAGCGTAAACTTAATTTAAACTTCATAACTGTAAAATGAATGATTTGTGGACATATGTTTACATAGATTTTGTCCTTTTTCGGTTGAAAGCATTGTGCCCCCACCGTTTGTAAAAATATTCTTGATACACCCAGTATATTTAATATTTACTGCCATTTTATATTTCTGGCAGTTTCAGGACAGCTCAGTTTTATTGAAAGACTTGGTATTCAAAAATTGCATACGTACAACGGATAAATTTAAAAATAGCTATAACAGAACGCGTTCGCGCGAGATTTAAATGATCAGAATCACAAGAGAATGCAGATTTTATCGCAGTTACAAGAAGATTGTCTGTGTAATTTATCATTGAATATCGAAAGTAAATGGATGAAAAAAATAAGGAGCGTTCCTTGATGAAGGACATTAAGAATCTGCTTGAAAACTGAAAAGTATCCATATAAAAATAAGTAGATACCACATAACTATATTATTCAATGAAACCTGTTTGAATGAGTATATATATATATATATATATATATATATATATATATATATATATATATATATATACTAACTACTGATCAATTGAAAATTCTTCTAATACAATTTTGTTTATAGTAATCTCTATATCTATCTTTTCATTTCATTCATCTATCTATCTATCTATCTATCTATCTATCTCACTCTCTCTCTCTCTCTCTCTCTCTCTCTATATATATATATATATATATATATATATATATATATATTATATGTTCATTCAACTCTCTATTTTATTTGTCAATTCATTCTATCGATTATTCATTCGTCTATCTATTCCAATTCTGTTCATATTAATCAACCACCTACTCTCCATATCTATCTATCTAATATATATATATATGTTCATTCATTCATTCATTCATTCATTCATTCATCTGTCTATTTTATCTATTTCAGTCTCTTTCATATCTATCTAGTTAGCGAGCTGGCTAGCTGGTCGTATATCTACCAACCCCGGAACATAAAGAAATTATGTCGGCAGGATCGGTTTGCCAAATTTTGACCAAATGTGAAAGGAAATCCCGCGAAGATGCTTCCCAGTTCACTATAATAATAACAATTTCAATCATGGATCAACCATTATTTATCCTACATGATTTCAGCAAATGCGGCACCTGCTCCCTCCCTGAAAGCACTTACAGCTTCATCATTCAGGAATCATCTACCTTGAGTGGCTCTTAGGATTTTTATTAGCTAAACAATGATAAAAAGGCACTGATCTCACTATAGGACATTTTAGATTGCCTTGAATAACGAACGGAATGAGGACCTAGGATTTTTAAGTTTCACGGAACAAATTCTACATTATGCAAGATAGCATCTTTATTTGTTTATTTCATATATATTACATTTCTGGATCATTTCCCCGCAAATAATGTGTGGATCATTTTGGAAAAAAAAAAAACAACAACAGACGAGCATGCAAACGAAATAATCTAGGATCTCAAAAGACAGAATTTGATCTGGGATTATGAGGTCCACGCTGTGATTTGAATTCATGCGGTCGACAACAGGAAATTAACTTACAACACTCTCTGGACAAGGTGTGTTAAAAAAATCGATTTGATGCATCGTCATTCTTATTCTAGGAGCCGAATAAAATTTGGACACTGTATCTATAACAATGGTTAAGAAGCTTACGGCCACATCACATTGAAACACCTCTTTCCCTACGATAAACGACGTTAAGCAGCATCGAACCAGGTCAGCACCTAAATGGGTGACAGTCACCAGTTGGGAATACCATGTGCTTCGATGTACAGGTGGAGTAATGGATAATACCTCGGAATAGTTAATCAGAGAGCAGGGTTCTCATTCCAGCAAGTTTCGCTAAATCTAGCGAACCTTACTGGAATGAGAAATAGGCTCTCACTTACGAGCAAATAGCCTTGGGAAAGGTACCGGGTGTAAGAAAATTTTCCCAATTGTTATATTGATCTTTGAATCGTTGTATCTTAGAAATGATTAGATATATCTTACTGAAATTCTAAGAGGTTTTTATAACACTACTGTACTCTACTTTGAACAATAAATATGTATTTAGCTCTAATTTGAAATAGTAACCCCTCTTCCCATCCTGATCCAGTTTTCTGTTACATCTTTTTAAAATTTATTCACCGGTCTCTTGATGGTTCTTGAATGGTCTTTGATGGTTTAGTCCAGAGTAGGAATGTTGGTACCATTAGCGAAGGCTTGAATGATCTTTTTTCTCTCACCATTGCTCAGTTGGGAAAACATAGTACCGCTGACACAAAACGATTTTAACCTGTTCTATTTCTAACTGAATAACTCATATGGTCGTTCAATGATTCTTACGACAAATGTTAACTTTTTATCTGGAAACCTGGAAAAAAAGAAACTCAGTTTAGTGGATTTTTAAATATTAGACATTTTGTGGGATGGACAATTGTCGCATACTGTTACAAGATTTGGACAATTTCGCTGTTACACCCGTATGCATCCACCTCTTCTCCCCCAGCTAGCGGTTAATTAGTAAATTTTTATCAGCAAATCTATTATTATCTCCAAAATAATAATAATGATAATAAAATTTCGTGCAAAATATTTAGACTTCGGCATTAACCCATAGAGGTTGATATGCCGGTAAATAAAACACTATTTAAGGAAATTGCATGATCATCGGTTGGTATATTGTAAAATTTCCTTCTTCTTCTTTAATCTGCCGCGTTTCCTCATGTGCAATCATAGCTCTCCAAAAATCCTATCATTTTTAACTGTGCAATGATAATCCGCTTACTTACCCAGTTCATATACTGACGTCCATTTGTACTAGCTTGTTATATTTTCCAAGCGTAGCTTAGATGTGGCACAAGGCCGAAATTAGGGGCACCCAGTGAGGATTGAACTCACTACTCAGTCGGAATTGTTCTAGCGAGACAAGCTTGCTAACTATTAGGCCACCTCGAGGTGGCCTCAAGCATGTTATATATGTTACTCACTGTTTCCCCTATTCTCTCTCTCTTGCTTTCAGTATGACATAATTGCACTTTTTTTTTAAGCGTTTCACCCCAAGCAAGGCGGAAAGCCACTAGGACGCATGGGGTTACAGAAAATTTGGAGCATGATCAGATAGGAGTGATAGAAGTAAGGATGAGGAGAAGAGTAGTGGATAGATCAAGGCAACTGGAGATACAGAGGCCAGTGAGAGAGAGAGAGAGAGAGAGAGAGAGAGAGAGAGACTGAAAACCCTTCCTAAACAAGAAACAAGGCGTAAGCCTCTACTCATGTCCAAGAGAAGGGGAGGAGTGTTGACCGGGCGGCAGGAAAGCCTACCTACTCCTATTACATATAACACCTACAACAACAACAAAAACAGAGGTAACGATGAGAGGGGGAGGTAATTTGCAAAGAGTCCTGGTTGACACTTGCATTTACCCTTTCGTAACAATAAGTTAAGTTTTAACTTAGTATAAGTCCCATTGTCTATTCTAAAAAGAAATTGAAGAAAATAAGGTTATCCGGATTTATTGCCATGTCATGATAAATGCCCCAACATACATGGCAGCGAGTGTTAGTCCGCTTTCTTCCTCATGATAATAAGTGAATGTACAGCTTACCTTAAGTCCAAGCATCGACCTGGTTGGGGGTGGAGGCGGTCAACGGCCAATCCACCGCCCTGACCAAATAGTGGGCTTGAGAGGCATGCTTTCAATAAAAATTAAGAACAGCAGGAGAAATAATTGTGGCAAAAACAATTCCAAGTTCAGAAATTTTATCAAGCAAGAATAGTCGGCCACTAAATCCTGAGAATACTGACGAGACACTTTTGCAGCTACCCAAAGACATTCAATTTTCCCCTTTTTTCTGATTTTTCTTTTGAAACAGGATTTCTAACTAGACCATCAGATAGGTTCGGGAAGGTTTTTATCCTTTTTTATGTTTTAATGACATTTCAAATTCATATTTTTGATTCTGTGTTCTCACATGAAATGTTTCCATTTTCCTTATAAGTTCCTTTTCTTCCTTGGAAATTCTAACGGAAATAGCAACAAAAACTCACATGGCAGTTTCAGTAAAACCAATGAACCATGTCTCATCTTCCTCTGCGAGAAACGTTCTAGCATTTACTGGCATACAGCTTGACTGATAATACGAGTGAAGACTGGAAAGTTCATAGTCTGACCAAGAAATGCAAGTGTGTCAGAACACAACATTTGGCCGATCATCGTATATAGCAGTTTAGCACTTCTTCTTTCTGTTGAAAGTTTTCCGTTTCTTAATAGTTTGGATAATTTTTGAAAAGCGTCGTTCACTTTTCTGATGTGACTTCATATATCTGTGTCACAATTTCTGTTGTCTGTTATAAGACATCTGAAATGGTTCAAAATTTGCAATTGCTGATCTCTCCACTTCATAGCTGCTCAGGATTAGTAATTATAAATTATATATCCCTCTCATCATCATCTTCCCTATTTCGTTCCATATATTCTTTCACTCATAACCAATCTCACACATCATTAATATTTCGATTGTAACTCTATTAGAGAAAACGTCGAGAGCTGTATTTGGTAAAATTTAGTTTAGTATTTATACAATTTCCGTTCTTTGATCATTTCTTTGATCTGAGCAAAATAGTTTTCACTTTGAGGGTTGCTCTATTCCTTGATTCGAAGTCTGAGGACCAACAGATTGAAATGACTTTGATGGCAATTAACAGAAAAATTAAAACCTTTTATGTGTCTGTTTTTTGTTTTGTTTTGTTTTGTTTTTTGTTTTTTTAAGCATTACGCCCCAAGCAAGGTGGGAAGCCACTAAGATGCAGGGAGTTGCAGAAGATCTGGAGCGAGAGCAGATAGGAGTGATAGAGGAAAGGATGAGGAGAAGGATAGTGGATAGATCAAGTTAACTGGAGATGTCGATTGAGATTACATTTGAATAGTTGGAGATTATAGCTCTCAGGGAAACAGTAATTGGGAAGGGTGTTCCACAGACGAGAGGGGCGAGATATGAAGCTATTGGAGTAGAAGAGATGGCTACATTTAAATGTTTCTACAGTGAAAGGGTTAGAGCGGGATGCCAGCCTCGTAGGGCGCTTGAATTCATGAAGTCTGGGAACCAGTGAAAGCAGTTCATCGGAGCAATTACCATGAAAGTATTTGTAAAAAAGATAGAGAAAGGCGACGGCACGTCTGTTAGAGAGCAACTGTAGATGAGATGCCAGATCAAGGCCAATTATATTACATATCCGCCTCTGGATCTTGTCAAGATCTCCAAGGAAAACAGAAGGTGCACCAGACCATATATGGCAGCAATACTCCATGCAAGGGCGAATGGTTGATTTGTATATTTGAAGTATGGATTCCGGGGAGAAAAATTTCCTGGAGCGGCACAGAGAGCCAACTTTCCTTGCTGTGGACGAAGCAATTGACTCAATGTATTTGTTCCATCTCAGGTCAGCAGTCAACTTGAGACGGAGCAGACGCAGAGAGTTGCCCTCAAGAAGTTGAGCTTCAGATTTTTCAAAGGGGGTCAGGGAAGAATCTCTATGGTGATTAATAGAGAGCAGTTTAGTTTTTGAGGTGTTAAAGTTGACCGGCCAATTCTTGCCCTAATTAACAACCGATTGGTTTGTGCACAACAGGTTATCTGTGAAGAGAGAGAATATTATCACAGTTTCCTCTCATGGGATTTATTAAAATCTCGCTTAGGATTTGTCTATGGTCAGTTATATGTTTTATTTTTTTCTCGATTTTTCCCTTTTTTTTACCTGGATATTTTCCCCATTTAGACTGTGTTTCTCGACAGACGTAAATTTCAGTTTTTTTCAGAATTTTTCTTTTTGTTTTGCCTGTTAAAATTATATTTGCACTTAGAACGAGTCTCCTGTCAGGTATCCATTTTAGATTTTTCAAGATTTTCTCTTTTCTTTTACTTTTCAGAATATTTTTCTGTGCTGAGAATATGGTTCTTGTCAGGTGATCATTTTAGGCTTTTCAGATATTTTTGTCTTATCCCTTCCGAATATATTTTACAATTAGAATGTGTTTCTGGTAATGTTATGTTTTTCAGGGTTTTTTTTTTCTTTGGTTAGGTTATTCAGATTATATTCCTGCCCATGAATGTGTTTCCGGTCAGAGGTTCAGTTTAATTTTTCCAGATTTTTCCTTGTTTTACCTGTTCATAATATTAGGTTGGTGCAAAAATAATGACGTAATAATGTCGATTTTTGACGTTAAAATATACGTCAAAAAACGACATTATTACGTCATTCTTTTTGCACCAACCTAATATTTCAGGTTCTCATAAAATACAAAGGCTTTCTCGGATGCATAACTATCCTTATTCATCTCATGGCAGTATAATATTTAATGACAGAATTTTCCAGATCTTGAATTTGAACATAAATAATACCAGAAGTAGATACCACTACATCAATTACGACTGAATAGTGAGTTCGATCCTCATTGGTCGCACCATAATTTCGGCCTTGTTCTACACCTAAGCTACGCTTAGAAAATCACTGTATCGTAATAAATTAGATGAAGATAGACTAACGTAATATTTCCGACTAATTTGATAGAAACAATGATACGTGGATTGAGCACAGCAACAGAAAAAAAATCGAGCATTTTTGCCGTGTCCCATCAGGACGTGGATGATTATGGTTCTTTACAAATTCCTGTTCTTTGCAGCTCTTATTAAATTATATCTTTTTGCTATCTCTCCGAATCCCCGTCCTGCTATCCATTTATACAAGATCGCTGGATAGTTTAAACGCTTCTCCCCTTTGCCCCTCTTGGCTTCTATATGTCTTCTCAAATTTCTAAAAAACTCCATCCTCATTACGCGCCATAGAAATCTCAACAGCCTTATTCTGATGTTAAGTATAAGAGTCCTTTTTTCATTTCCATTCTCCTAAAACTTCGGTATTGCAACATGGTATTCTCAGCATCCTTCTGTAGAACCACGTGTCTGTTACCTCAACTCCCATCTTCATCTGTTATGAGAGTGTCCAAACATTCAATGCTATATAGGAGATTCAATATTGCACAAATGTTACTGATTCTTTTCTTTGTTTCTGAAGTGATTTTCCTGTTACTTAATCCTTTGATTAGCTTTTTGAAGGCATGATTCCATATTTCAATGCACCCTCGGATTTAATTGTCGCGTACTCCGTCTTATGTTAAAACCCATTCTAGAAATTTAACGTTTGCACGTGACTAGTTTTGGCATCTCCATTTTCTCAATTCGATTATTGGTCACTTCGTTTTGCTGACAAACTTGCTTTTATGCAATAAGAAAAAGAAAAATGCTACCTCGTCAGCCGACGCAATTACCAAAAATAGCGCTAATGCTTTCTGTACAGAAAGCAAAACGTAACGCATTCTTCGGAAGAAAAAAAAATCCTTGCTTTCAAATAAGATAATGTTATATTTGTAGTTTAGAAACTGTTATGGGGTCCACCCTTTTTTCATACAAGTGGACTCGACCAGTGTTTACTTGGACTGCTGCCGTTAAAAAACCCAGAGTCAGTCAGAGTAGAGAGATTGAGACAGTGATTGTGATTGAGTTGGAGGTAGAGTAATAGTGTGAGGTAACCGATTGTAGAAGTCACAGTTACGAACACGTAGACTCTAAGGAAGTCTTACTTCGAGACTGGATTTACCAGACTGTGTATATATATTATTATTATGGCTACTAGCCACGTTTCTGGATCTACTACACTTATTACCAATTGTATTATTGTGTAAATACATTTATTTGTTATATTTCATTCCTGCGTTTGTCATTCATTGGGGACCGAATTTCATCTCAGAATCCACAACTGAAACATAGTCTGACTAGCTTCGATTATAATTATGGTCGTCACAAAAGCGTGGAATCATTACTAAACAATAATATATTGTTAAGCTTTTCTTCGATTTTACCCTCGCAACTTTCCTATCCTGGGTATAAGTCCAAGAGCAAGGCCTCTGATCAGGAGGTTTTGAGGAGTGTGGAACCCCCTCTTAATTGTTGCTACTACCCTGACCCGGGGTTGTAGCAACTTTTAGGGTCTCAGCTAAGGGCAAATAGTTAACACTCAAAATTGTTTAAAAATGGGTTTTAATACCAGAAATACTTTGTAATAAAAAACAAAATATTACGAGCAATAATTTTTAAAGGAAAAATTATCAGCAATAATTAAAAAAAATATCAGTAATACAAACAGCTATACATTCTTAAGAAGTTGGATTGTACTAAAAAAATATGAGTGATTGAAAAATGGTTCAAATATGTATGTATATATACCCACCTTTTTCCAAACTGGCAATGAATCTATTTCAAAAAAATTGTTGGCATTAAATGACCCACTGAGGTTGATATGCCATAAAACAAAACGACCAAAACAACCAACCCTCGCAACTTTCCTGAAGTTGTCACGCTATGAAATATTCTTGCAATTATGAACATTTTATTCACTTCCCGCTCTCGCGCTGTTCATGCTAGGGGAGATAACTCGTATCTGTTAATTCATCCATGTGACGCTGCTGCTATGCCTTCTACCGAACAAGATTATATTAATGCCAACGTCTTATCCAGCGAGTGAATTGACCAGCAAGAAAACAGAATATTTAATCAATCGTGATGTACAATTTGTTCATTTTCCTGCAAACTGGACGGAATTTGGAGCCTGAGAAATATCGATTTTTTTTTTACTGGTCATAATTCATGTTCAAATATCTGCGAGCTCTCCGATGGAGGTTGCCGAATCTAGATCGTATAGTGATCCTTTGGAAATATCAGACCATTCATTATAAATGCCCGAATCTAAGCTTAGAAGATTTTCAACAGTCATGCTTCAATAGTATTTATCATTAAAATGTTTCTGTATCATCAATGACCATCTTCCAAAGATTCAAATTCTTCTGAATTGGCTTGGGAGAAAATGGTTCTATCAACTGAGGAAATGCTGATAATCTGATGGATAAAAGTCAGGAAATGACAAGGTATGTAGTGTTCTTTCAGTGTTATGGCCTTGAATCCTACCAAATGGAATTTCAGGAAGGTTCATTCACATCAGAGATCAAAGTAAAATATCTGAATATAAGCCATGCGTGTGAATTAGGTAGTTCAGAAAATAATTTCGGGATTTCGAATCAATATTACTGATTTAATGTATTTAAACCGTGGCAAAATCAGTCAAAATAAGAACGTTAAACACCTATGCATTTCCGCCATCGGGTTACATGTTCAGCTATGCGTTTTCTATAAAATTATATATGTTTGAACAAAAAATAAATCTTTGAATGCATTTCTTGCATCTTCTTAGTGTCGGAATGCCATAAAATAAATGACAAGATGCTTGAACAAATGATATTCAGTTGGCGAGAGATCAAGGGAATATGATGTATGCGGCAAAGTCTTGTATCTCAAATCATCTTGGCAACATGTAAATGATTGGATCTCATCAAGCAACCAATGCTGATCGAATTTTGCTTAACTGTATATGCATTTCATCCCGTTGCAGGCAGTAAACGCCAGCAATGATGCTCTAGTTCCAAAAAGCTGGTATTAAAAACAACAATGGTGAACCATAATCTTCTGCTGTGTCAATTTTGGTTTCGGAATGTTCTTGGGTGATTCATCATGATGAAGCTATTGAGTCGATCGTTTACGATTGTCATAAAGGCTCCATTTGTCATCAAAAATAACTAGAGGGCTCCCTGTGAAAATTGTTTTCTCTGAATATAAAACGCTCTAACCAACAAGAACAACATTCCCCGGAAGTGTGAATCCCACTTTTTGTTTATTTCTCGTCTTGTTGGAATAGAAAACAGACGCGTCCTAAAATTACGGCTTGAAAATATCTCTCTTTGGGCTTCAATTTAGTAAAAATGTATAGGAATAAATAATATCATCAATCGTATTGTCAGTATTGTTATCTATTTGTTGTCTTTTTATTTCTCAACTTACATTAACCTGTCTATTAAATCTGCATAATAAGAGGCACAGCTAGACCATCTTTCGTTTTATATATATATATATATATATATATATATATATATATATAAAACGAAAGATGGTCTAGCTGTGTTATATATATAAAATAGCAAACAAAAACTTACAAATTCTTCAAGCCATCAGAATAAAAAAGCAAAAAACAACATAAATAAAATAGGATTTAATAATGGAAGAAGCAAATTAAACATATTTAATAATTAATCCTCCAAATAATAAATACTAACCCTCTCCCAACTGCTAATGAACTAATCCAACAACACGGTCTGAATACCCAAAAATATTATCTATAAAAATAAAAATAAAATGCAACCGACTTCAAACCTAAAGATACAACCATGATGACGATTGACGATATCTGAAATCGCTCGACAAAGAATAAAGACGGGAGTCATTTTTAACAAATTAGACCCAAATATAACGAAACCTGTGATAAAACGAAAAAAAAATGAAAGTTTATTAAACGAAAAAATTACGTAGTATTTAGTAACACATGCCTCTATAATACATACATACATACATACATACGCACACACATCTCTCTCTCTCTCTCTCTCTCTCTCTATATATATATATATATATATATATATATATATATATATATATATATATATATATATCCATTCAACTTTTCTCACTTTTCATGTAGATGTATTGTTTTTAATTTGTATAGTATTTATCATATTTATGTATTTTTGTCTTATTATTATCGTAGTAGTAGTGGTGGTGGTATTATTAATACATTTATTTCATCCTACTAAGGGAATATAGTGATGAAGCACGCTGAAACAAACAGCGATATGTTCTACAGAGGTGAAGGTAGGTTCAATCCCTTCTGGGGGACGAATTTTCCTCACTAAGGTTTCTCAAATGCACAGGCGTTTAAAAATAAAAATATGCCGTCTATTTCAAATACGAAATATACAATATAATAACGATTGAAATAATGTATATATTATATATTATGATATATCTCTCTTTTTATATATATATATATATATATATATATATATATATATATTTATGTGTGTGTGTGTTTGTGTATGTATACTGTAATAGCATTTGAAGTTATATATATGTCTCTACACACACACAGATATATATATATATATATATATATATATATATATATATATATATATATATACACGCATACAAATAATGCAAACTATTTCAAACTGCGTACAATTTCGCTAATTATTTTCAAATATTGTCTATGTCCCAAGGATATGTATATATATATATGTGTGTATGTGTGTGAGTGTTTGTGTTTGTGTCGCTAAAAATAACGTCGAGTAATTTGTAGAATCTTCAAAAACATTGCAATGCAATGTGATCATATCTTCCGGGTAAAATACTGTTTCATTTAATAGAACACTTCATCGCCTTTAACCCCCACCCCACTACTACACACGCCATGCAACAATTCGATTAGATTTTCTTACTACCGTTATACTGATAATAAATACCATGCTTATCCCCATCCTCAATATGAAAACCATGATCGTTCATATTCCTGACTCAATACGAACATTAAATGCACATTTGAAAAGTACTACTAATATCATCGTCTTTAATTTTGACATAGCGTCCTTCCCGATATCCTATAGAATCTTTATCCTAGTCCTATTAATCTTATCTAATGAGAAAATTATTATTATTATTATTATTATTATTATTATTATTAACTAGCAGTAGAGCCCAGCGTTACCCGGGGATGTAACAGAAAGAGATAGATCAAGTATCGACCATCATAAAGACTGAAAAATAAAATTGACAAAGATTATTGTTTATGGTTGACGGACACGCATGTCTTAATTAGTTTTTTTTTTTTTTTACGAATTGGTCAAACCAAAACTCAAACAAAAACATTGTTTTCCATCGTTATGAGTCTACCGATTGAATAGAATTTTATTATAAACAATTGTCTTATAAATGGAATTTTTTAAGCATTCTGAATATAAAAATAAAGAAAAAAGTGTGAAAGACAATCAGAAACACTACCTGTCAAAGAAAAAGTGAAGTTTTGTTGAAATCGATTGAAAAATGTAGGAAATCCGATCCAATATATAAACGAATACACACACACACACACACACACACACACACAAACAATTTGGGTTTTATAATAAGTATAACTCGATATGCGTTGTCCCCCTTTCATTCTCGCGACAGCGACACCTCTTAATCGTGTTTTCAAATTGATTTCATGCAAAAAAAATTGTGTTTTTCCTATTTTGGGTGCTGTCAGAACCATCGCAAGGTAATTTTACGTAGTCCTGCGAAGTTTTGTTGAAATCGGTTGAAAAATGTATGAAAATCCGATCCAATATATAAACGAACACACACACACACACACACACACACACACACACACACACACACACACACACACACACACACACACACAACCTGGATTTTATAATAATAATAATGATAATAATAATAATGATCGCTGAAAAATTGTGTTAGTCCAAAATGCAGATTATGTGATAAATATCCAGAAACAATTGACCATATTGTGTCAGGTTGCGCGGTACTGGGAACTATTGAATATAAAACACAGCACGACAGAGCGGGCCAATATCTTCATTTATATGAACAGCACCCAGACCTGGTTTCGGAAATAAGACTTCTAACAATTTTGTGGGATTTACAATACACAGAGAACAGAACAAAGGACAATCAAAGCTAATCACCCTGATATCGTGATTAGAAATCGCAAAGACAAACTGTGGCTCCGTTTTCACATGTTAGTCCCTGCAGACTGCAATGTATCTTTGAAGATATTCAAAAAACTATCAAAATACAAGGACCTTGAATTCAAAATCACAAAAATATGGCGCATGAGGACATTTACAATTCCAGTTGTAGTTTGAGCCCTCGGATTGATTTGAAAAGGCTCGAACAGGAATACCTGGTAGGCCATGACTAAAAGAACAAAATTCTTCGCACAAGTACAGTCTACACATTACGATGGGCTTTGTTTATGTAAAATATGTGCGATTACTTTTTTTCAAAATTGCTTAGAGGAAAATGTCATGATGCCATTTCTGACATTGCGTTTCTGGTCTGGACCCGGAGATAGTAATGAGTATACACCAGAAATAAAAGTAAATAATAATAATAAAAATAAAAATAATAATAATAATAAACATTAATAATATGATTACAATTATAAACAAAATTAAGAATGCTAATTATGAATGTAATAGAATGCAATAATTATTCTTTTATTTTTATCGTTATTATCTATATTTTAATACATTTTCCAGACACTTCCAGCGGAACCTTCCCTGCTTTTTAACTCGTCCACCTGTATCTTAAGCGATATGGGTATGTGTGTATCTTTATATAGATATATGTGCGTGTATGCGCATGGGTAAGGATCTTATCGGCTGATTTTCTTCTTTTTTCTTCTGTTTGCATGACTACAGGTTGATTAATCCGATACTGTTCTGCTTTTTGATTGAATTTTCTATGAGTGAGAATTATTATTATTATTATTATTATTATTATTATTATTATTATTATTATTTCCTTTGTTTTCTGATGTGTACTCATTTCTTTCCGGGTCCCACCCAGGAACCTAAGGTTAGAAATGGCATCATGACATTTTCCATTGGAAAAACACCCCACTACACACACATATATATATTACATAGATAAAGCCTTTCGTAAGGTGTGGGCTGTACTCGTGAGAACAATTTGTTTTTATTTCTTTAAGGCATGGGATTCCTGGAATCCTTTCAATTAGTCTATAGGAATCTTTTTCCCCCAATCCGAGGGCTCTAGCTACAACGGGGATTGCTGATGTTCATGTGCCACATTTTTTAGATTTATTATTATTATTATTATTATTATTATTTACCTGGCACAGGAGTCAACGGTGATTAGCTGGGCCTTTCTTCCAGAGTGAGGCTTTTCCATTGCACTTATTATCATTATCATTATTATTGTTGTTGTTGTTGCTATTATTATTATTATTATTATTATTATTATTATTAATATTATTATAAATAATGAGGATTATCTGGACATGGAAGATGTTACTTTCATCATTAGCACTTTTAGCATACTTACGCAGAAAAGATACAAGCGCAGCCATGATAAAAATGACCTGACATCCGCATTGTAGGAATGCTGAACTTGGAGTCAACAAGAAACGGTGATGCCACATGCCAGAGATGGTGATCGAGAACGAAGTTCAGAACTCTTCTGATTACAACATCCAAACAGACCGCGTCTGTCATTGTCAAACAAACAAGTTAGATCAGAGACTTATGATATTAAAAGTCATTGCAATGCTGAATAAATCCACAGAACTAGTCAGAGGTTGGTGGTAAGTACTGAGCAGCACGTAGTGGCTAATATCAGTAGAGAGCATTATGAGAATTTGCTTACATTTTTCAATAATGCCAGTTCTATCATTGCAGAAAACTTAATAAATGAACCTTCATGTCTCTCGCCTTTTACCAGAAATTCTTTTAACAGTAATCACTGGTATATCATTTAAGCGTAATTAAGATATTTTTTTGAGTAAGGTGGATATTTGCCTTCACTGTAGAGAAAGCTACTAGTTAATACTGTTATGAATAATCAATAACTGTCTAATAATAAGGTAATGCTGGGCAATTTACGTTAATGAGATTCAGCGACAGCCGAACATTTAATCCTCTAATATGGCAGTAAATACTGGACAATCACCTCAAGGATAAAGAAAAGACATAAAGCAACAGAAGGATGTTGAGGATACCATGGACCGAGTGTCTGGGCAACGACGAAGTTTGAGTGAAATGGAAACACAAAAGAAGCTAATACTTAACATCAACTGAAATATCTAAGGCACATAATGAGGAAAGAAGGATTAGGGAATCTGATACACACAAGATAGATTGAAGGCAACAGGGACAGTGAACAATATAACATACGAGCTTTAGTAAAATGATCGCGGAACAGGGTTTAGGAAAAATAACAAAAAAATATGAAGAGTTTTGAATGACAGGATTTTGTGGAGAGCCATGATCGTCTTTGCTTTAAACGGACACATGATATAAAGAACAATAGCCCGGACATTTTCTCAGTGCTGAGTAGGGTTATTTTAAATTACAACTTAGAATTATTGAAAGCGGTGTATATTAAGTCCTATCAGCCATTTCTCTGTAAACAGATGGAAGTAATTAGCACTTAATTTTATATTTTATTCCATAAAAAAATTTTTCTGGGTTTGTAGAAATTTTAGTAGCTTTGTACATTTTTTGGGTGTCCTCTGATGAGAGAGGATGAATAAACTGGTTTTTAATCAATGCTATGTTTCAGTATAAATAGTTTACAGCAATATATATTTATTTATGAATTGTTTACTTTTTTATAGATTGCATTATAATATTTCTAGTTTTTCTCTTATTAAAGAAAAACATGCGCTCTCCGGTAGGATTCGAAACTGCATCCTGTTTTGCAGGAAAAAAAAACATCGTTAGATCCGATGCGGTTTAGAACGATACAGCCCTGGAGTTCGTCGCCGATCTAACAAAACTGAATAGTACCTTATAAACTCAAAATCCTTCCCCTATTATCGAAACTTCATATTATAACAGACAGTGCGTTATTTTTTTTTCTTTAATAAGATTTTTCTAATATTTAGGCAGGTAGATGAAAACATAGTGTTTAATAAATAAACCGAAGACCTTCACAAATATCGGTATCCGTTGATATAACGTTTAAAGTAATAAAAAATCTGTTGGATAAAAATATGAAAACGTTCATTACATCTTCAGAAAAGCAATTGTATTACATCAAAAAATTAGTTGGTGAGGAGGTATGCTCTTATTTGATACTGATATTGATAGAAAAATTCGTATACTTATATAGTGAATAAGAACGAAAATTGTAATACATGTTTCTTAGTACTAATAAAACTGCTAACATTATTATTATTATTACCACTGTTACTACTACTAGTATTTAGACTGCAGTATCTGAGCTCTTTGCGGTTCACAGGAATAATAATTTAAATAGCTACAAAATCATGAGCGTTAAATTTATAGCTGAAATAAAAGAAAACCCGAGATCACAGGTAACACGCATGTTTTCTAAATACCGCCAGCCCAATCTCCGATGTTTTCTTTTTTTTTACCCACGTCGCGATCATTGTTATCACATCAGCTCTGAAGTTGGCCATTAAACTTTCTATCTTTACAAAAAAAGTCACCCCAGAAATACTCAGACAGCCCAGAATTTTCCCAAGTGTCAAGTATTAGTCATAATCTTAATGTGTTATACGTAAAGAGCTCCTGGTGAGACGCCGTGATAACGCTCTCCCACTTGAGCATAAAATGAAAAGGAAAGCTCAAAATGTTTTACCCGTGCGCTTGAGAGACAATACAAGTGCTGAAAGTTCGCAGTCGATTAATGAATCAACGGTATGCCTGTGCCGAACAACATCTTACCTTCTCTCGTAGATTTTCAGTTGCCATTTTTTAAATTTATTTATTGTTGAGACAAGGCACAGGGAAGGATACGATATACATGCACGGTGGAATGTGTTCCTCGAAACTAGCAAAATATTTCGATCTTGAAATGAATTCTACCTTTTTTTTTGGTTTTCTTTCTTTGTATCTCTTTATCCGACGTAACGATTTCTTTGTATGTATGTACGTATGTGTCTATCTATCTATCTATCTATCTATCTATCTATCTATCTATACTATATATATATATATATATATATATATATATATATATATATATATATATATATATATAAAGGATTAAAGACTAATATTCCATGGTCATAAAAAGGCTTAAACACTAATATTCCATTGGAATCGTAAATACGATCCAATTCATATATATATATATATATATATATATATATATATATATATATATATATATAAACCTGAAATATATGTGAACCATATAAGAATGTAAAGTGTAAATTTGCATAGGGTGGTGTGAATTCTGATATTGTAAGAATTGAAAGCGTCAGGAAGAAAACACTAAAATATCAGCACTATTGAGAAAACTAAACGATTCGTAATGAATAAAATATTTGACAGAGGCGAATTTTTGCGAATAAATAAACTATTTAAAATATATTGGATGCTAAATCTTTCAGTTAAAAGTGAAAATGAAAGTGAAAGTATAATTGAGGAATACTAATATGTTACTTGTCAATTCAAAATTTTCATAGCAAAAAAGAGAGTGACATGTTCAGAAACCCTAGAAGAAGTTTCACTGAGGTACTTGGTTAAAAATGCGAGTACAGAAGCCCCAATTTTGAATTTGGATAACCCGGACTCTAACAGATTAATTTATATCGGCACGAAAACACTTAGCTAATGAAATAAATCGATTTTTCTCAGAAAGTAAAAAAAAAAAAAAAAAAAACGCCAAAAAAACAAAAAGAAATGTGTTTTTATCCTTTAATCTAAACTAGAAATTATAGTCCATAATATTAAAGTATGGAAGCGTGTAAAGCAAAGAAAAAGAAAATAATTTTTCTTTTTCTTACTGAAAAGAACATAAATAACTAAATCTACCAGGAGAAAAATTGGTTCTCTGCGTCGCTCTTAAGGTTTTTCTCTTCTGAGTCCATTCATCAAATCTTCAAATCTACCATTCGTTCTTTCATTGGACATTGTTGCCATATCTGGTCTGGTGCCCCCGCTGTTCCTCTTGAGATTCTCAACAAAATTCAAAGACGGATATGCATTCTGATAGTTCCAGACCTGGTATCACCAATGCAGTCACTTTCTCACAGACGTGTTGTGGCTTCCCCCTGTCTTTTCTTCAAATGTTTTCATGGGAACAGCTCTAACGAGATATTTTCACAGGTGCCCCAACTTCATGTATTTAAGCGTGCTACTAGTTTGGTATCACTATCCCACGCTTTTACTATCGAAACCGTCAAACCGTAACCACTCCAAAAATTTCTTCTCTCGCACTTCCCGACAGTGGAATTCCCTTCCTCTTACTTGCCTCCTTGATAACTATAATTTTCAAAAATTTAAGTGTAATGTCAATCGACATCTTTTGATGCCTTTATTTTGATCCTGTCCTTCATTTATATTTTCCTAAAATACACCTCTTTACTCTCTGTAATCCCTTGCTCCAGATTTCGTTAGGCGTCACAAGGAAAACGAAAGAGCTAGTCGGAAATCTTAGCCCAGTCGTCGATTACAAAACAACGAAAGAAAATTTAACATATTTACTCTCATTGATTAGGAAAAATTTTCATCTGGCGATGACTAGAGAAAAGAAACCGAATCGTAAATCCTATATTTAATTTCAAAAGTGAACCAAACCAAAATAAAATAAATTGAATTTTCAGAAATATTAATGAACAGGCAATTGTATTTTAAGCATCTGTTCTGTCTTCATGAATTTGGTGATCGCAATTTCTTGCCCTTTTTAATCCTTAAATAATGTTTGTCTTTCTGTTATTTCTCCTTAAAAATGTTCCGCCATCCATTTTACCTCCAGCTCTCTGTGTATGTTTTGCATTACTTTCCGCTGTGCCTTTTGACGACATTCTGCCCTATGTGTGTCAAATTTTCCAAACCCTCTTTCCTTATTATGTAACCTAAATCCGTCAATTGTTCCTTCCTGATGTTATGTATAAGTGTCCCTTTTATTTCCATTTTCTCTAATTGCTAACTTTCTCGTTCTGTGGTATTCTCAGCATCCTTCTGTAGAACAATATTATGTTGCTTCAAACCTCGTCTTCCTCTGTGATTATTTAGCATTCATTTCCATATTGGAGGAGCCATGTTGCGAAACAATTCAATACTATTTTCTTTGTTACTAACGAATAATTTCTGTTTCTTAATAGTTTGCTTAGCTTTTGGAAGGCAACTTTCGTCATCCCAATGCGTCTTTGTATTTCAGTGTCGCATTTTCCGTCCTCTTTAAAAAAATTAACTGATATTGGCTCCCAAAACAGTAGCTTAATTTAAATGAATATAATAGAAAGGATAGTAGTTGGACGGGCATTCGTATAAAAAATCAAAGAGGGAGAAAGAACAATACATAGTTAAGAGAAAATTAAATCACACTCAACATATATATATATATATATATATATATATATATATATATATATATATATATATATAAGGTGTTTCAATAAGACGGATTATATATAAGGGTGTTTCATAAAGACGGATCAAATTCAGCAGTAAATAAATCAATGTTATTGGGGAAAATTTATTTACTTCCCTATTGGATCAAGTTATTTAAGTTATGGCAATTATGTGTTAAAAATGATATCGACAAATGTCCGCCAAATCTGAAAGAAAAAGAAAAAAAAATTAGACGTACAAACTTAATTCACATTCAAAATTGGCCCAAGTTATTGGAACACCTTTTATGTGTTTGTGTGTGTGTGTATAGTTATTGTGCTTGTTTGTGTGTGCGTGAAAAGTTCAATGCAAAAGGATTAAATATATGTGCGTGTGTGTGTGTGTGCGTGTGTGTAACATAATCAAAACGAAACAAATTTTAACAAAATTATAGATTGAATGATTTTCTCCTAAAAAACTTTTCTTTTTTTTTAATTTCCTTCGGGACCAATTTCTTCGGATATGTAATATATCCGATGAGACACGTAGATATAGGATAAATAAACAGATGGAAAGATTGATTAGATTATTACTATTATTATTATTATTAGTAGTAGTAGTAGTAGTAGCAGCTGCAGCAGTAGTGATAGGATATTACGTTGCTATTCTATTTTATAAACTTATAGGCCAAATACATTATCTAAGATATAAGTTAAACAATATTTTTGTTAGAGGTTAGAGAGATTTCTAAAGTATGTAATAGTTCTTCTTCTTCTTCTTCTTCTTCTTCTTCTTATTATTATTATTATTAATATTATTATCATTATTATTGTTGTTGTTGTTGGTTTCAAAGATTAAAAAATACTACAACCTCATGAGTCATCTAATACATAACAAGATTATCACTTTTTGTAATCAATTCACCCCAAGCAAAGAGGTAATGGCACTGGTACGCTGGGTGTTACAGAGAGTGAAGCTTGGAGAAAAGCCTGATTAAGGGGGACCGAGGAAAGGAAAAAAGGCTGAACGGAATTCAAGTAAATAGAAAATGTCGATTGATGTTGCATGTAAGCTTTTGAAGATTGTGGTTATCAGGAAAGCAAAGAAAAGGGATGGGTGTTCCACGGCTGAGAAGTACGGGAAAAACTGTTGAAGTAGAAATATGTTACATTTCCCTAATTCAATAGTAAAAGAGTGAGACCAAGAAGCCAATCTAGTAGCACGCTTAAACGCACCTAATTGGTGCACCAGGATATGTGACGTCGTCCCCCGGTCGCAGCGCCGACTGTGACGTTCTATCCTGATCTACCACGGCGCCAGTTGTGACGTCCCTAAACAGCACCAATTGTGACGTCTTCGCCGCGGCGTCAGCTGTTCGCTCCTCGCCGCTCCGTCCGGGTGTCGCTGCTCCAAACGTGACGTTCTAACCCTTTGGTGTTTCGGGTAAGAATCTGGTTAGATTGATACCAGCCTCGCCGTTCCCAACCTGCTTCCAACGCCTGGTTACCAGGGTAACTGCACTGATCTCCAGTCTGCCTACCCACGTTGTGAATTGATCTTAGACAGACGAGATCAAACAGGGGTTGGGGCCGTAATGCAAGCTGAGTTCAACGGGGTGATAACACACAAATATGTATAAAAAGAAAATAAAATGAAAACTCACAAAGTTCAAAGTATCAAAGAAAAAAAGGTAACAAACTTTTTATGTCTATTTGTTCGGTACATAGGACTATGTCTACTTCCCGACCCGTTCTGTGGATTGTGGCACGACGCTTTCGCTAGGCAAATTTTAACGCTTCAAGTTGTCTACTCTCTAAGAAATTTGTGTTTCGGTGTGTCTTTGGACGAAAGTCGAAAAAAAACTGATTTCTGTGGTCTGGTCCTAAGTCGCTCTTCAAACTACTTGTTCTTGGTTGAAGAAGAGTCCAAAAGTGTGCGTGAATCTTGGTCAGCTATCTTGATGTGGTTTCAACACTGGGCGCTCATCTCTGCTTGTCGTCCGGAGCTCAAAACTTCTCGCCAGGGTCCGCGGCTGAACTCAAACTTCTTCTCTCCCGAGTCTGAGTACTGGGCACTCATCTCTGCTTGTCGGTGCGCGAACTAACTTCTTCTCGCCAGCTTGGGTCGAACGAACTTCTTCACTCAGGCCAAACTAACTGGCCTCTTCTACCCGCTAGTAGGCGAACGAACTCCGCACTCAACGCCGTCCGTCCGGGCTGCACTGATTTCTGTCTGGTGGGGCTTCGTTTTTATTGACGCCGTCAAAACTGGGGTGGGTCTGTTTGGCGTTGGGGATTCTTCGATAATTCTAAATACGTATCCACCCTTCTTATTTCTGGTTAGGGATTTTCCACTCTTTTCCATTTTTGGTAACTCCTTTCTCACTCCCACTTTCTCACTGTGCTTCTGAGGGGCGTGCACTAACTTCCCCACTTCTTCGTATCGGCTTCTCCCACTTACACTCTGATAGAGGCGTCGACTGATTTTCTTCGTGCGTCACGTGACCGCTCTCGGCCAATGAGGTCCTGGTCGGGTATCTTTCCCCTCCTTCGTGCGTCATGTGATCCACTTGGCCAATGACGTCTTAGTCGGGCGTTTTCCTCCTCCTTCGTGCGTCATGTGATCCACTTGGCCAATGACGTCTTAGTCGGGCGTGGGAAATACCTTGCTTAACAAAAAAAAAAAAAATAATTAAATCGCCCTTATCATGAGCGGCCGATGTGACACTCTCGGCTTTAACACGTGGCGTTTGTCAAGCAGTTTATCGCTAATTGGATATGATCTAAGAAAGAAATTTTCCTAGCCTACCTGGCGTTTCTAAAGCAAAAAAAAAATATATTTCATTTTCCTTTCGGCCCAAGGTTTGATAACAAAAATCTTTATTATCACAGGGCAAACGTTTATTCTGTCAAAAGAAAAAAAAATTTAGCCAGTGAAAACTACTTGTGTGGGATTTTTTTTTTTTAATTCTTTACACCCAGGGAAGACTGTCTGTGTTTCGTCAATGTTCAACAATGGATTTCTTCTTTTGGGTGACATCCAATTGATAACAAAATTCCATTTTTCGTGGACAAGCGGAAATCGGTCAACGCTTGTTTGTAGGTGACCTAGATATTTTCGACATCTGATATCTATCAACAATAACCTTTTTCCTCCTCATTTCCGTCTCTTAAGCCGTGTGTGTGTGTTCGCCTATGACCCGTCTGGTATTATTTTTTTTTCTTTCTTTCTTCTTCGTTTTCTTTTTCTTTCTCCCAAATCGCTTGAATGCAAAGAAAGAATTATTCTTAAAACCTAAAATATTTTTCGGCCTTAAATAATTATCAAATGGTTGATAAACCGTAAAAAAAGCAAATCATATATCTATAGATATTTCTTTCAAATCGTCCGGATGCATGGTGCCACAATTGTAGTAGTCATTAAAAATACTTGTATAAAAGACAGAGGGAAGCCACGTAACCTCAGTTAGAAAGTGATTGAATTCAAGATGATTGGTCAGAATCGATTACATTGCAGATATTTCTTTGGATCTTGTCAAAAACCTCGAGATAAGTAGCAGGAGCACCTGACCACTATAAATGCACGGACGAATGGTAGATTTGTAAAAGTGCAAAGTGAACTCTGACAAGAAACACCACCTGGACCGACACAGTGACTCAACTTTCCTTGCAGTAGATGCAGTAGTTTTCTCGATGTAGTCGTTCCACTTCAAGTCTGTTGAAAACCTGAGGCCAATCAGGCGCAGTGTGTCGCTGTACATGCTGATGATGGGCAGGAAGTTTCTCTACGCTCTTTAAATGCGAGCAGTTTCGTTTAGAAGGTATTAAAATTTACAAGCCATTTCCTCTCCAATTAACCACTGAGTCGAGGATAACTTTGGCAATTCTGACGGATTTGCTATTAAAACAGTAACAAATGGTTGTTTCATCAGAATAATATGTGCTAGGGAACGAATGACGTTAAGAAGATCTTTGATGGAGATCAAAAAACAACGTAAGTCCCAGGATAGTGCCTTGGGGGACACCCGTGTTTGTTTGAAACGAGCCCGTTATAAACGACCTTCATTTCACGATTTGAGAGGAACGACTGGATTAAATCAAACACACTGTAGTAAAACTGTAGCCCTGGATCTTACGTAAAATTCCATCGTACCAAACCGTGTTAAACGCCTTTGAGATATGTTACAGCCCAAGCTTCGCCGTTATTATCAAGAACTTGATATACATATTCAGTGATGGCCGTTAGCACATCAGCGGTAGATCAGGCAAAACGGAAGCCATATTGTTTGTCAGAGAGTAGGCCGTGTGAGGTAAGATGCTTAACCACTACAGCATTGATTAAGTCCTCGAATACTTTGCCGAAAAGCCGCAGGAGACTAATAAGGCCTCAGAAGCTTCTCCAATTTTCTTAAAAACAGGGACTACAGAGGAAGACTTCCAACAAGCAGAAAGCAGCGAGGCAATAGTTGTAGAGTTTAGAGAGAACAGGAGCCAGCCCAAGAGCACATTTCTTTAGGATTATGGCTGGGATCCCGTCGCATTCGCTCGCCTTATGGGTGTCTAATTTAGAAATAATGTCCGAGACCTGTAACAGAGTTATACACGTATCGCTCAGTAGAGTCTTTGTTCTCGGAGACACAATCAGGTGTGGGTACTCCAAATGAATCGAGAGTTGAGATGAAAGTGAATTTCCGATCAAAGCCTTCAACCTTATCAGCTGTAGGTCTCCGGACTTCGAATTGATTAAATAGAGAAGGGATTAAGGATTTGCTGTTGCTCTTGAAGAACCGCCAATAATCTCGAGAACTTGCGAGTTTCTATAGATTGTTTCATTTTATCAGCAAACAGTAACATTGCTTCATTGAGGACAGGCTTGCAGCCGTTACAAACAGAGGCAAAGAGACGTCAGATGCAATTAGACATGTCGCCTTGGTACAGTCGGGAGTAGGGATTCCTGTGAGCTATAGCGGCCGAGCATTCAGGTGCCTACCGAGTAGATAAATGCTTTTTAACTTGGCAATATCATTCTGGAATGAAAACATCGATGCCAGCTTTCAAGCAGGAGGTGTCCTCAGATGTGGATTTCTGAACAAGATGTTTAAAAACTGCATTCCAAAAGGACGCCACGAAGGAATTCACGGAACGAGTCCCGATCGACACATCGATAACAGAAAGATATTCTGTTAGAAGGGGTTTCTTGGCAGGTAAAAGAGGAAAATATGATGTTTACAGAAACTACCACATGATCAGAGTTGCCAAGAGGGCATAGCTGCAAAGTACGGCATGATTCCGAGACTGAGGTAAAAAAGAGATCGAGAAGAGAAACTTGACCATCAGGGTTACTGGAACAACGAGTGAGGGAGTCCACCACTTGCGCGAAAGATTGAGTGATTCAGAAGGTTACCAGCGTGGTCGGTGACAGAGTGTATGAACAACCTAAAATGTTGGGTATTTGTTGTGGTAGGATCCACCTAATTTGCATAGTGGAGTACCGACCATATAAATATGGTTGGTACCGGGAAGACGAGAGGAGGAATCAATAGATTCAATCCAGAGACTCTGCCCGACTGCGACTAAGTCAACACATTCTCCAGGAACGGTCTTCCCAGGAATATACAAAAGACTATATGTAAATATTGTGTACACTTTCTTGTTTCAATACATTTTGTTCTAAGTACATTTTGTGTTGTGTTATTATTCCATGCATTAGTCAAGTTTCAACAGTATTAAATCACAGAACACGTATATATTTGCTAACTGGCGTAGGGAGATGGCCTTGTCTTCATTTTTAGAAATACTATCTACAGTCATGAGAGGAAGAGGGACGGCAGAGAAAGAAGAGATAGCTAACCGTAGAGAGATGGAGACCCATGTAAGAATGGCGTAGACATTCAAAAGAGTGTTCCTTAACAAATAGCAGATGTTCACGGACATAAAAGCCAAGGCTATGCATGTGGACATGAGTCCTTCTTAAGGAGAGGAATATAGCCAGACATCTAGAAATCAGTGGTGGGAATTGAGGAGTTAAGATTAATTACACAGAGAGTTAAGATGTCCGGAGACTTTTCGAAGAGGAATGATTCCACACTTCAAAAGTTAGTTCGGGGTGTCATAAAGGAAGGTTAAGGTGTTTAGGCAATTTTAGTTGATGTTGGTGTCTTATAGTCATGCTCTTTCCTTTTGGTAAGGAAATGCCTAAACATGTCTAGGCCTTTCCTTTAATCAATTCGAAGTCCTGAGTCCTACAGCTGATAAGGTTGAAGGCTTTGCTCAGAAATTCTATTTTGAATAGAGGAGGAGTAGCAGTAGGTCGTCTAATGCAACATGTGCAGAAAGGGAATTGGATCAGTGTGGCCTCGGGGTTGCCACTGGAGATGCTTTCAGGGACACCCTTTCATGCAAGACATGACACTGCAAGAACCACGATATTATGCCACTGTTATTCAGAGTTGCCTCTCGTCTACGCAAGAGTTCGGTCTCCTTTATACCACTCGTGAACATCCAAAAGAAAAGTGTCAGCTCGGTATATTCATTATGAAGAGACGTTGCCACCATTCTCAGATATAAAAAAAAAATAAGGACTGAGAACATAAAAGGAGCCAGGAACCAATTAAGGCCTGAGAAAATAAAAGCAGCCAGGAACCAATTCCTAAACAGGAAATAAGGTATGGGCGTCACCACCTGTTCAAGAGAATGGGTAAGAATACGGAACGGGCGATAGGAAAGCTTATGTGACCCTATTAAAAAAAAAAACAAAAAAAAACAAGCAAAATAAAAACAGAAATTACAAAGGACAATAACAAATAAGTACAAATAAAAAAAAATTCCGATTCTCAGATAAATTATTTCGAGGAATGAATAATCAGATAACTAATTTGGAGAGTCAATCAGCGGCCATAAAACTTTTGACCATGCGTTGTTTAACTGACATTGAAGTATTTTAAGAGGGAGAGGAGGTAATAGGAATGGGTTAACAAGATTGGTAAACAACTCACTGTTCCCTGAGAGGCATCTGGTCAGCATGGTAGTGTAGCAGTGAGCTATGTGTACAGAGTAGACTGACATCGTTTCAATAGCGCTTAGATACAATTACGGCGGCTTTCAAGTGATATTTTTCTATGGCCGAAAGCATACTACAATCTCTCACTTGGGACGAGAGGTGATAGTCTGGGTGTGTGGGCTGGAGGACTGCTTTACTTAATCAACCTACTTTTCTTTCGACTTCTATCAAAGGAATTGGTGTTCTTGCCAGATACCAAGAACAAACAGGCAACAAGAAACGCGTGACAATTTTAAACATTCACGCCGGTAAATGTTATTAATACTGTTTATTATAAACAGAGCACTTACTTAAATATTTCTATCTATAAAAAAGAATGTATAAACATAATAATGTCTCAAAAATAATTGTCGGACTTTGTACATTTTATAATGTGTGACGTCATTTGTTTACATTTGGATACGTTTTGAGCAGATATAAATGTACGCGAGAGATTCATTGAAGATTGAAGATTGTAGTTTAAAGGCAGTAAAATCGACCATGCTAACCGAACAATTCTCCATGGCTCGATCAGTTCAGGCAAGACAGGCTAAATGACAGTTCCGTATAGGATACGGGTTCTATTCCAACCGGAGAAGAAATATTTTCTATGAAAATTTCCCGGGCGTTCAGGCCGGTAAATGTTAATAATACTGTTTGTTATAAATAGAGCATTTACTTAAATATGTGTATCTATAAAAAATGTATAAACATAAAAATATCTTTAAAATTATATATATATATATATATATATATATATATATATATATATATATATGGACGTATGAAGTGTAAATAGGAGTTTTAACTTAGTGTCAGTCCAAGAATCCACTTTGTTGGAAAATCGTTAAACCAAATTTCTACATTCATTTACCCACTCAAAATGGACTCCCATTAAAATGTAATATGCAGAATTAACAGTAAAAATGTACTAGCACTCTATGCCAGCGCGTCTACATATCCGCTGGCACACACACACATTATATATATATGTGTGTATGTGTCATCGCCGCCACTTTTATTAGAAATTAGGCAGAAATTCACTTCTGCCAACAGTCGAAAAAATGAGACCAAGGCTCAATACAAATACAGAAAATGAACAATGAAACATTAAAAAAGACATAAGGCAATTTTATTCATTTAAAAACTAATTCCTTTAATTTGGTTGAAGTAAGTCACGAGTCCGGAAACACGTGTAGCAAAAATATGAACAATCAAATATAGCGAAGTGATTTCGGCATTAATCACATTAACATTGCTATTTAATTCTTTTTATGAATTGTTTTTATTATATAAAATATAAGCTATACACTAATATATATATATATATATATATATATATATATATATATATATATATATATATATTGCCAAAAGGTTAGAAAAATTAAGAGAAATCTCAGTACAATTTTCAAAAATTGGCATTTACAGGATTTTAAGATGTAATATTGTTGAAACACCGAAATTTATGCTACCATGGTTTCTAGCAGAAGGCTTCATCAGTCATTTTCTTCTAGTTTTAGATATTAATGGAAAAGTAACCGATTCCTATAGTGCATTATGTATGTACGTTCAATTTTACACCTCTGAAAAAGGTATTTTAGAGCCCAACAGAGACGTAAAAAGAAGTCCATTTTCCCTAAGGATTTGCCTGATGTGAGAAGATATTTATAGCCTTTATGATCCGTTATCTTTTAGATACATCCACTTTTCTCTTTAAATAAATGTGTCAAATTTTGCTGCGCAGACGAGATTGTTACTTGATTTAACAACAAATACACACTGCATAGATTCGAACCTCGGGTCGACGGGATTAAAGGGGTAATATGTTGTTCTCTTTATCAGCTAGTATTAGTTAGGAAGTTAAAACAAATGTAAGGTTTCCATAAATCGGTCGGGTTTCGGACCCGGCCTGAAACGGTATCTAGCCACACTCAGGAGGTGTAATACAGCGGAACAGTCTGTCTGCGGATATATAGGTTTACATTGATACAGGCACACACACGCACACACGCACACACACACACACATATTTTTTGTGTGTGTGTGTTTGCTGGTGTGTGTGTCTGTTGGCGTGTGTGTGAGAGAAAGAGAGAGCGAGAGAGAGAGAGAGAGAGAGAGATCGCGTTTCAAAAAAATTCCAAACAGTATAAGTGCACCATGAACATCTGTATAAAAATATGACAGTAGCCCACGTTTTGAAAAATATGCAACTGTAAAACTATGAAGATAAGATGTTTCGATACATTTCCTTTTTTACCAATTATCATTTCTTTGTAGCCTATTTATAATCAAAATATATTTTGAAATAGCGAGAATAATTATTTTATTGCAGGCGAAGATTATAGTAAAAGATTTTTTATTTTATTTTGGATAATAACAATAATTGTTTTTCAGATGTATTTCCTAATATTTGACTCAAAACTTGGGGAGAAAAGACGGGTTCATAACTTTCGCAAGAAAGTTGAATCGAAAAATGTTTTTATTGATTTCTAATTCAGTGCCGTTACACAATACACAACCAGGCGAAAAAGATTAATATAGAAATAGAGAAAGATAAATGAACGGGAGATGGAAACACTTTTTAGAAAGAAACAATATTGTTATTTACATTATTTATTCTTACTTCTATACAATATTATTTAATTTGTCTTTCTGTATCTGTGATTTTACTTTTTTAAATGTGTATATATATATATATATATATATATATATATATAAAATGTATATATATATATATAAATATATATATATATAAATATATATATATATGTATATATAAATGCATATTTACATATATGTATATATGAATTTTTTAATTTTTGAAATTGATGCAACTACATAATATTTCGCTTTTATTTATTATCTCTAGACTTGATAAAGTCAAATGACCAAACGTGTTGGCAAGGACTAATTACTATTTTCCAATTGTCATTTCTATTCAGTTTGTATTATCTTCATAATTATTCTGAAATTTATATATATATATATATATATATATATATATATATATATATATATATATATATTATTAGGCATTTTAACTAATTTTTCAAACTAGTTATTTTATGGAAATTTAATTTAGTTATTAACAAAGTAAGATATTTCATATAACATGTAAAATTTATACTATACTCATATCACTAACAATATCGCAAATCTTTTATGAATTTTATCAAATTTTACAAGTCATGGACCAGGTTACTGAAAATCAAAGAAACATTATTTTGTAATAAAAAAAAATAATTCTATAATATACACAAAATTTACAAAGACAAATATTTTGAACAAAAAATGAAAAACAGTGATAAATAAAGTACGTTTCATTAAGAAGGATTATATATAAGGATGTTTCATTAAGACGGATTATATATAAGGATGTTTCATTAAGACGGATCCAAGTCAACAGTAAATAAATCAGTGTTATTTTTGAAAATTCATAGTCTTAGCAATTATGTGTGAAAAATAATAACCCCTGAAACAAATTGAAAAAAGAAAAACATTAGACGCTTAAACTTAATTCACATTTAAATTCGATCCAAGTTATTGGAACACCGTTTAGAAAGTTATAAAAACAATATTAATGCCACTGTATACGAATGATCTGAAACTGAGTATGTTTGTACGTAATTTATTAATACGTACGGATATTTTAATCTTTTCATCGTATTAATTACAATTAATATGATCAAAAGATTTATTTCACAATGACTTTAAAAAGTCTTTCTATGTCTAGGCCAGTAGACATTTTAGAATAAAAATCTACTGCAACATGCATACCTATTAAAGATAACGATAATATTCATAAGAAATAG
>CAHIKZ030001736.1:20000-42500 GCA_903632075.3 Acanthosepion pharaonis | reverse complement strand
CCTGTGTTAATGCATATAAAATAGACCAAACCCGGATATAAGAGAAACCCGGATATAAGAGACTTCTTCTCCGGTCCCGACAACTCTCTTATATCCGGGTTACACTGTATTAGAAAAAATAAAGCAAAAATAAGGAGGATTTGTCAGAGCAAAACGAATGCTAAATATAGAAAACGAATAAAAAAATAAGGCATGAGAAAAGAAAGAAAATGAATAGACAGACTTGTAGATTTAATAAATAAAAATATGGGAGCGAAAAAACAAAAAAAAAAAAACGCAGAAATAAAAAATAAAATAATAGAACGATAATAAACAAAAGTTAAAACAAAAAAGAAAAAACGGTCAAAATAGAGACTGAAAGAAACAGTGATATCAAACAAAAAAAAGAAAGAAGGAAGAACAATATAGGGAATGGAAAACGGAAAAGTAAACAGAAAAAATGAAACTAAAAGAAACGGTTAAAAAATAAAAGAAAGATAAAAGTGCCAACGCCATTAGAAAAAAAAAAAAACAAAAAAAAAAAAACAGTTGATAAAAGAAAGACACGTATAAAGCCTCCAGTGAAGAAAGACACAGAAATAATTTTTTTTAATGCCATTAAAGTAAGAGAAATGTATTTAAGAATATGACAAGAAAAGGGGAAAACAAGAAAAAGAAAGAATATAAAACGAGAAAAAAAAAATCAAAGGAAATTAGAAATAAAAAAAAAGTACAAGTAGAACAAACATCGAAAGAAAAAATCTACAAAAAATATAGCAAACATTATGGAGACAAAATCGTAGCAAAAAAAAAAAAAAAAAAATGACGCCGAAAATAACATACCAGAACTTTTATTATTTTAACTCTGAGATTGGCACGTAAGTATTTAACAGTGTTTCTGTGAGTAATTGCGTGTTCTTATTTAAGAGAAGACAGGTCGTAAGAAGTTAAGCTGAGTAAATATTAGTAGAAGACACGACTAAATTCGTATATATCCTGACTTTGGGAATATATTTTTTTTTTAAATCTGGTTGAATTTTAAGTGGAGATCAGAGATACTAAAACTAAGCGAATTTGATGTAACATATTTCGCGAATATATTTCAGTGCACACGTATAATATATATACATATATATATTGCGTTTTGGGGCACAATCCCTCTTTTAGGCAAGTTTCGTTGAAAACGACTTACAAGGTGTAGTGGTTTAGTTTTTTTTTATATAATTTCTTATGTGTTTGTGTAATTATAGAATGCGTTTGTATAAAAAATATACGAACACATGAGAAATTATATAAAAAAAAACTCACCGACTGCGTCTTGTAAACGACACTTGAACACACACACACACACACACAATCACACAAGCACACACACATACACATATAGGTGAATGCGTGTGTGCATGAAGGAGGGAGATAGATACAGGTAAGTGTATATGTATATCATTGTATGCCTATGTGTAATACATCTATATAAATAGACGAGAAATTATATAAAAACTGGATGTATATTGGATGAAATTTTCAGAATAATTTATTAATGTTATAATTAATTAATATAATATATATATATATATATATATATATATATATATATATATATATATTACAATAATATATAGAGAGAGAGAAAGAGGAGGAGGACAAAAAAGTTAAAAAAAAGAGAGAAGTACAATGTTTGTTTCTTCATTTTGAATTTTTTTTAAATTCTTCCTTTTTTCTTTCACTTTTTTTAATGGAGTTTTCAGAAATTTCTCCTTTCTCCTTTTCACACACACACAATATATATATATATATATATATATATATATATATATATATATATATGTGTGTGTGTGTGTGTGTGTGTGTGTGTGTGTGATAAATATATAGTTTTAAGATATGATATTTATGGAATAAATTGTACGAAAATGCGATAGAAACAAAATTAAATGCAACATTACAGGGTATTCGATTACGTTTACATATATATTTTGTCCAGTTTGTATTTATTTATAGACATGTCATATTGTATATATATATATATATATATATATATATATGCCGTTATATAAAAAAAAACTATCAATATTCAAAAATATAATATATTATATATATTAATGTGTTATCATAAGTACCAACCGTATATATATTTTACCTATGTATACTGTAGATATATGATATGCATTCAATATAATATATATATATGCTGTATAATAGATACATATATATATATATATATATATTGTGTGTATAGATTCGTATTTATATACATTTATATATGTATATATATACGTATTTATATATATATATAACTAGATATAATATATATATACATATTTATATTTTCAAGAACTATATATATATATATATATATACATATATTTATATTTTGTAATTCATATATATATATAATGATATATATAAATATAGATATAGATATAAATATAGATGTGTGTTTGTTTGTATGTATGTTTCTGTCTATTTGTGTATGTTTGTGTGAACGTTTGTGTAGCCTCATTGCGCTTAGTGTGAAATATTGAAACCTCTGGGTTTAGACTGCAATATATATATATATATATATATATATATATATATATATATATATATGTGTGTGTGTTTGTGTGTGTCTTTGTGTGTATGTATGTATATATGTACATATATATATATATATATATATTACAACTTTCAAATAAAAAAAAATTTCTTAACACTTTGTACACCAATATTTGTTTTCATGTAGACTTGTCATACAGCGATTTTTACTGAATTTCTGCTGAATATATGATGACCTGTTCATTATCACATCTATTGTATTGTAAAGATTGTATAGCACCAATTTTCTAACTCAGTGATTGTTTTTCTTTGCTATTAGCAGCTATCAAAATCCATATTCTCACCATTGACCTGAACATCTATCCTTAAGACAAATTCCAAATGGCAACCAATATCCCTGCAGGAAGAGGCGTGTCCAAAGTAATTACTTTGTCCATGTAGTCATCTTCCGGATGTAACATAATCTTCATATTCTAATTTCCCCTATGTAGTCTTTATAGTAGAATAATATATATATTTTTGTAAATATTTACGTATTTCGTTTATCCTCCAGCCACAAACATGACACATGTGAGTTGAGTTGATTCATTTCACGGTGTTCCTTCTTCTTAGAAATATTATTTTCCATGAATAACACACAGACGCATAAAAGAGCAGGCTGCTTCACAATATTGTCTGTATCAAAAACTGAAGTTGTCTATCTCTTCGATGTATACATCCGAAATGTTTGTCCCGTCGAACTTTCAAAATTGGAATGTATTTTACTACACTCAGGATAACTTTTCATATAAAAGTACTTTGTATCATGGAAAGAGAAGAATTTACATTTACATTTGTAAGCATTCGGTGGAATAACTTAATTTCTATTCTATTGTTAATATCTGGTCAAGTAAAAAACATATTTCTAAAAAATATACTTCACAATTCAATCTTTCTCCAATTATATACTTTCTACGTTTGAACATTACACTCAGTATTAAGAAATCATTTTAGTATCATTATAACCGCGCACTCTTGAACAAACTGTCAAGAGGCTGTTTCTCCGATCATTACAAATTTAACCTGTTCAAGATTAGTGTTAACCCTTATTATCTCATGCGCACAAATTTCCTCCTAACGTCAATCTCTACCTTGAATGGCTCCCGGCTCTTGTAAATGGTGAACCTTACTGTAAAAAAAAAAAAAAAAAAAAATACCTATACAAATCGTAGTTCCTTACTTGGCGTGGGCGTTTTGATCAGTTATTTTTATTTAAATAACTATTTATGTGCTTAAACTTCATTATCAAATGTTATCGGAGTAAAAAGTAAAATCGGAGATCCGAGTTCAAATAAATATGTAGCCATGTTTTTATGGTTATATAACGTGTATATATGAATATGTGCGATAAAAATATAGTGCTTTAAACTTTTTATACTTAATCTTGTTTGATTGTTGGTCTGATGTGTATAAAAAACACTAAAACATTAACGGCTGTTTTTTATTGCCGCTGTTTGATGAGTTAGTTTCAAACTCTTAACCTCGTTTTCGTTCCATGATTCTCAAGAGATACAAACGACGCCATGTTTAATGGCAGACAATTAACAGATAAAACAAGTACATTACAGATCCAATCAGATAATTAGAATAGCAATAAAAAAAATGACATACTGAAGAATAAAGGTAACGGATTCAGCAAATCTCTTTGAGAAGACAATACACATGTGGCGTAAAGATAATATAATCGATGAAAGCAAATCATTAAAAATAAGACAAACGAAAGCGGAGTCAGTGTTGGCAAGCCAAATATTTCCTGTACATTTTCTATTTGTATAGATATTTTTGCTCAAGTAACAGTCCTCTTATATCATGAGTTCTCAACCAAGGGGAACTTCTCCCAAGAGGGAATTTCAGGCGAGGTCTTTTAATTTTATCGTCTTCGAGAGTGTAATATAAATATCCTGTTTATAAATAAACCATGTACCTATGGAAAATAATGAAGATTTTCAATGACATATGCATATTATTTGGACTGCATCAGTTGTTCGGATATTCTCGGAAAGTGGAGGAATGACATTCTAAAACATGGTGGAAAGGTTGCATCGGTTAAACAGACTATTGTCGTAAAGATTAAAAACAACTACTGTCCTATATGGTAGCCAATGCTTGACAATTTTCTAAGAGATAAAGTGGAGACTTGAAACGACACAGATGTGGTCCTACAGAAGGATGTTGAGAATAACAAAGACAAAGCTTTAGAGAAAACGGAAACAAATAGGACAGTGATAAATCGGGAGAATTGGATGTTTTGGGAAGTTAATGAAGCAAAAGGGAAAGAAATAATGAAAATAAATAAAAATAGATGATGAAAAATTTACCAGGTGACAACTGCAAAGGATAGGATATTGTTTTTTTTTTTAAATTTCATCGTCCTGAACGGACACTGCCCCTTCTTGAGGTTCCTCCTTTTTCATTAATTTGAATCTGGAGAATTCAAAAGTTTCAGCCAAAAGCTATCTATTACCTTATACATTATAGTTTCTATCTGAAAATTTAATTTCAACAGATATATTTACTTTATAGATCTCAAAATAGTTTTTATAGATATAGGTTATGAGGCGACTTATGATGTTTGTGTGTGTGTGTGTGTGTATGTATATATATATAAAATATATATATAAATATATATATATATATATATATATATATAAACATAAATCAAAACCTAAACACATACCTTTTTTCAAAATACAGACATGTTTATGGAGGTTATGGCCTCACCTATATACACACACACCACACGAACATGCACACTTACACACATCATACTCACTTCACTTCTAATGAACCAAATGATAACACACACACAAAATATACACACACACATAAATACACATATCACACATATACTCACTCCCTAAGAACCAAATAACACACACACACAAACACCTTAACAGACACATCCCTTATCCAGAAACCAATAAAACTGTCAAACTGACCAGGAATTCAGAGCAGCATGAATCCATCCAGCTCTTATCTCAAATAATGACATAAAAGGGACTGTTTGACCAACACAAGGAATATTAAAAAATGAATGTTAAAAAAACCAAAAAATCAAAAAACAAATGAAAACTACAGACAAAAGTTCATTTTCTCCATTAAGACATTCATTTCTGTAGTTCACTGCTACAAGCAAGCGGAATTTTTTTTTCTCCCGATGATGGCCATTTTGGTCGAAACTAGTCGAGGAATCTAAATGAAATAATAATAAAAAAACGAAAAAATATTAATCTACAACCCAATTGTGTTAATGATTTTAATTTTTTAATATTTTTATTGTTCAATATATATATATATATATATATATATATATATATATATATATATATATATATATTTTGAATCAATAAAGAAAAGCCGCACCGCAAACGTTTGATTACAATGCGTACTTTTTCATACATTATTTTCTATGTTTCGCTGCACCTGTTTCGGGTGATTTGAAACTCCTTAGTAAAAAATGGTGAGTTAAACATATTATTTAAAGAAATTAATATTTTCTTCCAATGTTAAACCATTTAACAGTTGTCTTTTGTGTGTAGTAATAGGCATCCAGAACCGGATTTCGTCTTGGACTGTCTGAAAAATGAGTTTCTGGTTTAAGTGAATAAAATGATTAAACTTTCTCAAAGAAAGAGAAAAAGAGGAGGATGACATTTTCCTATTTTTATATTTTGTATCTTTTCTTGTCGTCCATCCTTCATGTATTATTGTGCTTTTATTCTATGTGTATATATTCTTTCTAAATATATATATATATATATATATATATATATATATATATATATATATATATATATATATATATATATATATCGCATTATTAAAAGAAATATAAACAATAAATATATACACTTTGTATATTATATGTGTCTGTATATGTAGGGTTCGTGTTTGTGTATTTTTTTGTCAGTAAAAATTATAAGAGTCAAACTTTTCCACACATATATATATGTATTACACATTGTATTATCATAAAAAACCTATATGTTATATATATGCATTTTTGAATAGTGTATTTTGTGTGTGTGTATGTGTGTCTTTCCGACTAGTGGCAAACCATTTCCCTCTCTCTCTCTCTATCATATATATATATATATATATATATATATATATATAATTATTTTTTAAGAATAGTAATTGTTGGTTATTGTTCATTCCCTGTATACCAATTATATAATTTTATATATATATATATATATATGTATGTATGTATAATTTTCTAAATACTGTATTTTGGATAACTTTAAATAAACTATATATATATATATATATATATATATATATATTATATATATATATATTGTGTGTGTGTGTGTTATGTGTTGCTTAATATGATTTGATTAGTGTCAAATTAAATATGTCTCTGAAGTTTGTTACATTGTGGATGAGAAATTTGACACAAATAATTAACCTTTTTTAGTACACTAGAAGATACACACACACACACACACACCACACACACATTTCACACACATATATATATATATATATATATATATATATATATATAAATAAATATATATATATATATATATATATATATATATATGAATGTGTATATAGCATATATGATTGTTGATTTTAAATTGAGTGCATAAATCAGGTTTTTGATTTTTAGTTTTATTTTTCTTTTATGAGGAAATGTTGTTGAGAGGTTGTTTAAAACTAATTTCCCAACAATTATATCACAAACCCCACAGCATTTCTTTTATGACCCCTCGTATTTTGTATTGTCTAAATTTACATGAGGAGAATACGTGTTTTAGCTGTTTTGATTGATATTTACTTTTCATTGCTTTGGTTGATATACTATATATTTTATTTTATCATTCTTTTTTTAATTTAAAGTTTTCTTGTTATTTCTGTTTAAATAGTTCTAAATTTGTTTTTATTTATTCGATGTTGCGTTTTATATGCATATATATTGGATATAAGGACATATATATATATATATATATATATATATATATATAAAAATGGATATATAATATAATATTAATATCGAATATGGATGAAAATATTCAACGTTCGTTCAGAAATCAATCACTGGTATTACCTTCACTTTCGTAAAAATGAAGTTGAGCAAGGTATGAATTTTTTTCTCCCAGCTATGGGTAAATAGCAGGACAGATTGGGTTCTATAGCCTGGATGGCAACTGGTCTGGGAGAAGGACAACTCTGAATTCAAAAACCTGCGGAGGGTCGTTTTTGGGGAACTTTGTGGCATTCGGCCAAAACAGGTCTCTGTATTCGTCCCTTCAAAAAAATTTGGATGGTCCAACAAAACCTTCAAAATATAATCAAAATTCATGTGCTTTGGTGTTGCGCTTTCGATTCCTAATGACTGATCTAATTGACCTCAACACCGAATTCGACAGGAGAATCAGTATATATATTCAATTTAAAACTTTTTTTTTAGGAGATACTCGTATTTGAGTGACCTCTTGTCCTATTTATTAAACAGAATATTTATTTTCGTCTACCTTTCTGAATATTCGAAAAATCATTTTAAAGACAAATATTCGTTTGACGGAGGATACGAAAGTTTTGTACATGTTCTCATCACCTTTTACTACAAAGATATATATATATATATATATATATATATATATATATATATATATATATATATATATTTATGAATATATGAATATTAAAGTAATTTCAATAGCAAATTGATAAGAGCACACGGATTTAATTCAGATTTCCAGAAGAATATTAAATATTTTGCACGTTTATATATATATGTTTGACCATATATATATATATCAAAAGAAAATCTCAGTTCTACACGAGCCTCGAGTCTGTTTTCAAGATGTTGGGTGATGATCTCAGTATTTTTTTTTATATTTTCTTGAGCTCTATCCCTGATATCGAGCATTTAAACTCTTAAATATAACATGACTTAAAATCTATATTCATCATATATATATATATATATATATATATATATATATATATATATATATATATACATACATTGTATGGTGTGTGTGTTTTTTGTGCCAGGGATATGATTTGATTAGTAAGTTTATATATATATATATATATATATATATATATATATATATATATATTATGTATATATAAATTTATTGAAAATGTTTATAAAAAGACAAAAATATTTTTATTAACATTCATGATAATAGGTAAAATGTAAAAAGTGAAAAACATGCTATTAATATGTTTCAGTTTTCAAATCAGTTCTAAATCATTTGTTATTAAATAGAATTAGCCCTAAAAAAAGATGGACAAAAGATGTATTAGAAGGGAGAGAAAAATATTCCTTAGATGGAAATTAGTCGGAGGCACCGTACGAATTCCATCTCTTGACACGGAGTGGGCTTCAACGATAAAATATATTTGACTTCCAACACTTTCAAGTGATAATTCGAGTGGGACTTGCTAAAAACGGTAAATGAGTCCACACTGAACTCGTAGCACAATTATGGCAATTTATTGTTTTGCTATGGAAGACCCATACGTATTTGTCAGAGTGTCTGAAGGAGTGTACTTAAGATTACGGATTTTCGTTGCTTTATTCTGACATCCAGCTTTTGAGTCGTTCTCCCTATGTAATGCGAAACACACCTACATTTAAAGGAATAAGTCAAAAAATCTATTATGATGTGGAGGAAGAACATCTATTCAACGTTTGTTGTTGTTTCTGACTGAAGCCTTCATTTGATGTCTTTTATTGTTATTCTTTGCGATTCTGTTGCCCCAGTTTTTACAAGGTGTATAAAATACTTTTACCAACATTGGAACCGGTTTCATCACACCAAAACAAGGACAAATGTCGATACAGACATATGTCAAAAAATCCTTCATTTTTGAGCTATTAAATTTAAAGACAGTTTACGGTAGATGGCGCTGCGGTATCAGTGTAGACTAGCTTATATTTGTCATTCGTGTACATTTGTGCCTAGTCTGACATCAACGTTTAACGTGTGTTGTAGTGAGTTAACTAAGAAATATTCTGTTTAACAATGACAGGATATTCATATTGTTAGCGGACAGTTATGATTTTTACGTACGGCTGCGCGAATGGTAATGGATGCGAGGCTGCGTGGCTCTATAAGTTTGAGTTTTCAGGCCGAAGACAGCCAATCATCCAACCTTTTCTGCTGTTTATCGTCGCGTTGCTGAGACAGGATGTGTGCCACAACAAACTATGGAATGAGGAAGGCCAAGATCTGCTCGTACGCCAGACAACGAAGAACTCATTCTACAAGCTGTTGGAGACGGTCAATGTATCAGCACAGGTCAAGTGGTCCTAGCATGCCGGATATCCCATAGAACCGCATGGAGGGTACTTCAAGAGCAGCTCCTGTTATCATTTGCCACATGTGCAGGTTTGTCATACCGGAACATACCTATTCTATTGTTAATAGACTCTCCCACAGATAATAAGTAGTAGTAGTAGCAGTCGCCAGGGGGCTCAGAGGAGTCGGTCTGAGTTCAGTCTTAAGTCGGACGACCAGCTGACCGGTTGAACTCTCTGCCTTCGGGCAGGGAGGAACCCGAAAGAGGCGGATTCTCTTTCGGGGAGGTAAACCGACCATGAACCCGTTTATACGAGTTCAATGGGCATATTTTTGGCCGAGCACACGGGCTCCGAGATCCCACGTTAAACCAGCCTTGCGGGTGACTGAATATCCTCAGTAGAGTTGGTGTGTCAGTCGATGTCGGACATTAAAGTATCAACCACCACAACTAGATTGCTGCGTCATTAACTATTATTTTAAGTTCCGAACGTTTTTGTACGTCGAACGTTTTTAGGACCGACTTAGTGAAATACAAGCCGCCACTGTGAAAACTACTCTACAACAAGGTTCTTTCGCCTTATAATCACTGACCGCAGGAGAACTTATTACCGAAGATTTATTGTGCCCACTTTAAACGAAGGATTTGTCGACACATGTTTACATGGACTTTTGTCCATGTTTGGTCTGAGGAAACCGCTCCCAAATGTTGTAAATGTGTTTTTGATACACCCTGCATATACAGTCTGATAAAAAAAATGCCTTCTTGAAGACTCAAAATATTAAATCTGTTGAAGGCATTTTTAATTCGTTTACAACGTTTTTCTTAGATTTTTCCATGATGGGTCTTTCTTGGTGTAAACATGTGGATTTACAGCGATTACATGCTATATAGAACCCCCTTATGAATAGATGTATTCTTCGTGGTGTTTTACAAAAAGAAATCTTCATCCCCGTCAAAAATAATGATCTGAGGAAACGATTATATACAGGTGACAGTTTAGATATTTCCGAACGAATTGCATGTCATTCTTATGAGAGTTTAAATCTAGCGAGACTATTTAAGAATATGGCTCAAGTTTTCGGGTTAATGTTTTGGTTTTTATAGTATCTTGTGGTGTTGAAAAAATCTACCCTTAGCTCAAGCTACGCTGTGTTCTTAACTGAATGTATTTATTTAGCCCTTTTACTTATTAATACTACAAGGAAACCAACAGGAGAAAACTAATTCAAATTACTGAAAACGTTAACATAATGTCCTGTCCGACAATTAATTTTAAGACATTTTTTTATGATTATACGTTCTTTTTATACATACAAATATTTAATTAAATGCTGTCCTGTCCTGTCTTAAAGAAATAGATTTATACAGAAACATATACCACCTACAATAGAACATCTAAGAAGTATATATGTATAGACAATACGTTTATTCTGAAAGTATGAGATTATGTGCAAAATATCTTTAGTTGAAGGCATAAAATTGCTTTCAAAATATATTCAGTGGAAGCCATAAATTTAGGTACGAAATACATTGTATTCTGCAAATAAATAACCCATGGAGCTCGATATGCCGTTAAATTGCAACAGGCAAATCAAACAAAATTATTCTGTATTAAAATACCGCTTTTCCGATAACATATTTATTATAAATTATCCATAGATCGAATAAAATATCTCGTTGAAAATGGTGCCACATCATGTCAATCAGAAAAAAAAAGATTGCTAAATTAACAATAGACAATGAAATTATATGAAATATCTCTTTGTTAAAAATGAAATAATTTGCCGTAATTTAATAAAAGCAGTTGCTGATTATTCAACTGATCCTTGCTGTTTAGTTCAATTGGAAGAATTTTAATGGAGGTGATAAGGAAACAGAATAGACATTAGTCTGTACTTGGTGTAGTCCAATCGAAAAAGGTTAATTGCTACAAAACAAAACAGAACAATAAATTGAAAATTAGGGTCATATACAGTATGTTTGAAAAGTAACTCCCTATTTTCTGTATGATGGACTCTCCCGTCTTATTATAATTTTTACCTGACGGGAAAATCCATCATACAGAAAACAAAGATTTACTTTTCAATCATGGTGTAAGTAAATAGCCTCGTCTGCTCGAGATTTTCATATGGATGTCATGCATGGGGACAAGCCAGTTCTAACATACCTAAATTGTCAGCTGCATACGACAACTTTCCCACACGATTGTTGAAACAAAAAAATCTTTTCAAAAGAGCGAAGCCTGTGGATCTTGGCAAACTTTCGAACTTTCTCAACTCTCGCTGTAGATTCACAAACGAAAAACAGTACCAAAAAGCAGAAAGCCCGCCACTTGTGGAAATACGGCAACAAACATAACTAAAATGGATATTACACATAATTCGAAGAGAAAATAATGACATAATAAAGATATTCACTTTTTGTACTTCTTCAAATAAAAGGTTAGGAAGGAAACCCCGTCAATAGAGGAACTAACAATGACAGCTACTGGGCTTGAGAAACTTGTTTTCCTGAAAAAATTGTCTTAAAGGAAAGATTTTATTTCAAACGAGAGCAGCACTGACTGCTTGGTCAATGAATGCGAAATGGTTTCATATAAGTAAACAGTTGATATTAGCAGAGTATGATTCAGATGGAAATTCTAGTGTAATGAGTTTATACAGAGGCTCATTGCTACACCCACTATTATCTAGGAAAAAAAATAGATGTGACTAAAAATTACAGGAAGGACATTAAAAGTTATATTCACAAAAATCTTTTATTGCAAAATAAATAAATGCAGATTTAGGTTCTAGCAATTATATCAAACGGAATATTTATTTTCATAGTTACGTTTTATTTTATTGTTCTGAAAAAGAAAAGAGAAAATATATTGAATTCCGAAACCAAAAAAAAGAAGAAAAATAAAATGATAAAGTACAGGCTGAATATAATTATTATAATTATTATATTTTGTATAATATGCAATATCTATCTATCTATCTATCTATCTATCTATCTATCTATCTATCTATCTATCTATCTCAGTGCAGTAATATCTGAGTCATTCTTTCAGTGTCTACTTATATATTTCTGTGTAAAATATGTACAAATCTATCTATCTATCTATCTATCTATCTATCTATCTATCTATCTATCTATCTATCTATCTCCCCTCTCTCTCAATATATATATATATATATATATATATATATATATATATATATATGAAGGAATATACTCTCAAAGTGTGGTATATTCATGAGATAAAGTACTCAATATCAGATAGAGAGTGTGTACATATAAAAGTGAACATTGAAGTCAACAGTTAGAGGCGCCAGACCACATGGCATCTAGCATGAAACAGCCTGTCGGCTCTAAGTGTTGACTTAAATGTTCACTGTTATATATATATATATATATATATATATATATATATATATATACTGGATTTATATATTAGTACGTCTATTAATATTTATCTATCTATCATGTCATTATATATCTCTGCCTTTCTTTAAGTATCTATCTATTTTTATGTAAATATATACAGAGTGCGATGAGTAAGTTTTCGCCATTTTACATTTTTAATTTCACGTGGACACATTGTTTTTGATTTTGTCGGATGCAGGATCAGTTGGGCTCCATCTGTGCGAACAAGTGCATCGTGACGCAATTCATTGAGCCAGAAATTTGGAAACAGCTTGATGTAATGCTTGGGTTTTTCGGCCGAATCTCCAGTACGAACATTTTTAGAGTGTACTCTGATCGTTCCGATAAGGCAAGAACACCTAAATTTGTTGGTGAGGGCCACAGACTCAACACGGAGACCTACATCAAGTGTCATATGGAGGTATGTTACCCTGGGTCGCAGGGTGACTGCTGGAAGAAACTATGTCTGGCAACATGACTCTGCGCCATGCCATACAAGCAGGTTAACCCTATCATAGCTGTCAGAGAATTTGTGTGGCCACATTACCCTTCAAATCTGGCCACCTCACTCCGCAGATTGCAAATTATTGATTATTATGTGTGGGGTGCAGTTTAGCAAGAAAGTAACAAAACTCCTTATAACACCAATGACGAATTGAAGGCAAGGTTTTTAACAGCATTAACCAACTTAAACAAGGAGACCGTCCAGAACAGTTACAAGTCGTCTGGAGGCTGTGGTTGAAGCCAATGGCGAATTTATTGAATAAATTTACTCTTCAGCATTTTCAGATATTTTTGTGTAATTTTGGTAAATATATCTGTTAAAATGAATTGTGTTAAAATGATGTAATTTATACATATATATATATATATATATATATATATATATATATATATATATATATATATATATATATCTATGAGTCTATCTCATCTTGCTATAATGTTGGTTTATAAAGATATACATGTAGTCAGTCAATGCTGATTCCTTTCTGTCTATCTATCTATCAGATCCTATTCATATCTGAGTTAATTTACAACTATCTGATATCTCATATTTTCTATATTTATATATATATATATATATATATATATATATAGTGTTTTGTGTGTGTGTGTGTGCGTGTGTGTGTGTGTGTGTGTGCGTGTGTGTGATAGACCAGAGGTTGAATGAAATCAAATTATGAGCTAATGTAATAATCGCCTCTACATTTTTTATTTTTCAATGTTGCTTGCTACTTAAATGTTCCAATAGTTTATTTCAAACAAAAAACGGTAAAATGAAAATCTATTTACATATCGACTGCGTCTACTTTTGTCCGTTTCCCTTCGGCAAGGTTGTTTAAAAATTCATATACATGTAAATAGAAAATACGTGATGCACTTCACATATACGGGCATACATATACTGCTCGACTAAGAACCGATTTCGAATGCATTTCTGTGGCTTTGTTGTTCAGTCTGTTTATGAAGTCTTTTTTTTAATATTGTACTCTACCCAATGCAAAGCCCAGCAAGCACTCAAGTTAAAGAATTACTGATGGAGATTGTTGTAAATACGCCAGAAACGTGGATTCCGAACTGAGGATTAAGTAGCTATGAAACATAAATTGCATCGGGGAAATATTCTTTCGAGAATCTGTCCCATAAAGAAAGAGTTCTTTGAAATTATGTCTCTGAGTAGAACTTCCTCCTTACCAGTGGAATACGAAGTCATTAAGAATTAGTCGACTCTTTGCATGTGGCATGGTAAATCATGTCTGCGAAGGTCTGAACTGATAAAACTGTACTTCATCTAGATATCTGCCATGAAAATACCAGAGAATCTGGCAACGTGTTCATCAGTGGGAAATCGCTAGTAAGTTGTAAAGTATTTCATCGCTAACAACGCTCTGGAACTCTGATAAGGCTCGTACTGTCTGGTAACTTTACAGTACGTTTTCATATACCGTGTGTAACAAAAAGTTGTCCAAATCGTGTAACAGCATGGGGAAATTTTCCATCCCACAAAATGTTTAATATTTGGGTTTCTTTTTTACAGGTTTTTACATAAGACGTTTAGCCATCTTGACACCATTTGTCGTAAGAATCACTTAAAAACATTTTCAGTTATTCAGCTAGAAATAGAATTGGTTAAATTCGTTTTGCATCAGCCCCACTATGGCTTCCCGACTGAGCATTAGTGTGATGAATAAGATCATTCAAACCTTTAGTAATTGTAACAAAATACATACTCTGGTTCCATCTTCAAAGTCCATTCAAGAACCGTCTAACGTTGAATAAGTTTAAAAAAGAGGGAACACCAGAGCGGAAAATTGGATCAGGATGTCACAAATAGCAAGAAGGATCATCATTTCAACTTAGATCTAAATACATTCTTATTGTTCAAAGTAGAGTCCAATAGTGTTTTAAAAACCTCCGAGAATGCCAGTAAGATATCTTTAATCATGTCTACGATACAACGATTCAAACCTAATCTACCAATTGGACAATTTTACTGTTGCACGATTTGTACAATTTTATTGTTCACCTGTTATAACGTCCGACTGTTATTTTTTTTCCTTTTTTTAAGTCTAGATCGTGAACATAGTGAATGTGTGAGTGTACGTAGATCATGCTAGCAAACCTTAGACAATTCCTTATTTTCAGGTTTTATTCTGGAACCTACACAACGAACTTATGCAGATGGATTTTTTTCTTTGACTGAAGTTTTAATTTCATTGTTCAAAAGACACATATGTCTTATAGCTACCAATGATAGAACACTCTGGGGAATCATGATCGTGCCCTTTTTGAGAGAACACGTTTAATAAAAGAAGGAAGCATTTCGAACTATATTTAAATAAACAGTATTAAAACAGGCAGACCTAACCTTAGTCGATTGGGTATTGTAGTTTCTCTTCCAGCCAATAAATTTCGCCCTCATCCTAATCTTTGTAAATATATAAAAGAAATATACTGTAGCTGTTCAAGAATTATCATTCCATTAAATATTACCAAAAAAATAGTCTGCTCTGGAAATGGCATCTTAGTTCCTTGAAAATTACACTCGATGTAACCTCATATATTTATCCTAGAGTTTCTTCTCTATTTTAAAAATAGTCTATTAAATCATCTTTCAAAATCGGTATCAGATTCATTCTTCTTCTTTGTGCTTTGCCACTTCAGGACGTGGGCGATTATAGACTGCTAAAACCTGCTGTTTTTTTTCCCTTTAAGTCAGTTTTACTCAACCTTTTTAAGCAGCAGCACACCTCGAAGCAAATCAAAATATCACAGCACATTTAGCAAAATTTTAAAGAATATACATTTAAATGTTATGAAATAAAACCATAGATGCATAAAAAAAAAATAAACACACAAATATGAACTTCTTTTATTTCAGTGTTTCTGTTCAAGTATTTGTGTAGCTTATTTAGGGTTCTCTTCCTGTGTATGGTAGGTTTTTTTTTTTGTGATTTTTCAATGTTTAGTCGAATATGCGATAAGTAGACCCTCATTTCTTCTTATTTTGTATGTTATTTAGGGTTGCGAAGCGTAATACATATAAGTAAGAAGTAGAAAATTTCAATAAAACTGATAACGCCTTTTTAGCTAATGTCGAATATTCCTTCAGTATTTAAATCCAAAATGTATCAATGGGTACCGTCGAATGTATTATTTTGAGCTCCCGATCACTAGAAATGGCCAATTCTTCTTCTTCACATAACAAAAGTCCAACCCCACCACACACACACACACACACACACACACACACACGCACGCACACACACACACACACACATTTGGGTATATATATATATATATATCATTCTTCTAATACATATTTATGTTATAATTTATTTATAAATAATAATTATATATATATATATATATATATATATATATATATATATATATATATATATATATATATATATTACATGAATCATTCATACAAAAACAGATTAGTGAATTTAATGATATAAATGGCGAGAATACATCTTCATAAAAACAAATTTCTTAAAATTACATTAACCCATGAACCTCTAGATGAATGTCGTGATCCCTGTTTTTAATAAATTCAACTTGTATAAGGTCATTTTTTTGTAAGTTACATTCATCTGTTCATACAGATATCATCTAGGACATGGAAATTGATTTGTTTTGTTTTTTCAAAATACATCCAGAAAAAAATTAGGACACGGAAGATTAGATTTGAATGGAAAAAGTTTTTTTTAAAAAAAGTTTCAATTATTTATTAATTGTAAGAAATTCTTATGTAAGTGCGGTCGTCACACTAAGATTAAATTTTTTTCTAAAATTAAAATTAAGAGTTTTTTTTTTTTTTTTACTAATATGGTAAATGGAGAATTCTTTTGTTGTAGTAGTTTATTTTTTTCGATGTGGCATATTTCAACTAAATTGTTCAATGAATAGAACAATGTCGCAGCTATTATCCCAAACGTTTCCCGTCGGAACAGTTCTTTTAGAATCAAATATGTGGTGCAGTTCAATTTATATTACATGAATCATTCATACAAAAAAATATTAGTGAAGAAGGTGATATATATATATATATATATATATATATATATATATATATATATATATATATATATGTGTGTATGTGCCATAACCTTGTATTTCACAGCAAACGTAAAATGATCGCGAGGTATATTAAATTAGAAATTTTAAACGTCGGTTGCGAATATCCAATCTCCATCATCGTGTTCCGCAGTCAATATTTACACAAGTCCATTTACGGATCACTCTGCCCCTCTTATCTTAAATATATACTACGAATTTCACAAAGAGCGTCTCTTATTATGTGGCCCACAGATTTCGTCTATTTTTTTATATACCCTAAGTAAAAAAAAAAAATGAGTCCTTTTTGGTCACATCTTCGTTTATTCTAACTCGATATACCGTCAATGGCATTCTTAGCGTCGTTCTGTAGAAAAAAAAACAACACAGAATACAATAACTGAAGATTAATCACCGCCGATGTTTATATCGTCCATCATTAAATGCTATATAAATAAAGGCCATCCAAGACATTCGCAAGATATTAAAATAGTTTCCGGACTGATGTCATATTCGTGAATGAAAACTTATGTTTTTTTCTTTTATTGAAATAACGTATGGCATCTCCCAACATTTAAACAAAGTATTAAGAAACAGGAAAATTTTTATTGGAAACAAAGAAAAGAGTACTGAAATGTTATGTCTTATTGGTACACCTTATATGGTAATGGATACTGTTGTGGTAGGATCCACCTAATTTGCATAGTGGAGTACCGACCATATAAATATGGTTGGTACCAGGAAGAGAGGGAGGAATCAAGAGATTCAACCCGAGACTCTGCCCGACTGCGACTCAGTCAACACATTCTCCAGGAACGGTCTTACCAGTAATATACAAAAGACTATATGTAAATATTGTGTAGACTTTCTTGTTTCAATACATTTTTTTCTAAGTACATTTTGTGTTGCATTATTATTCCATGCATTAGTCAAGTTTCAACAATTATATATGAACCATAATATTTATAACAGATGGAGATATCTTAGATTTATTTCTGTAAAAGTTTGGTTCTTTAGAATGTTGTTTAAAATATCATGTACTAAACACGTGAGTAATGTCAAAGTTTTAGATAAACTGGAATAAAAAAGAATATTTATACATAGCATCAGAAAGAGACAGATGAATTTTCAGGCGCTTAATAAAGGAGGAGGATATGGAAAATTTGAAGCTCACAAGACATATCGAAGACAAGACAGAGGAAAGCAGTACATAACCTACTTAACTACCGTCTGAAAACGGATGACATAACAGATTCGGAGATGTAGCAATAAGACAAACTTTACAAAGGACTATGAAAGAAAGAAAATTATAGCGAGCCATGATCGCTTGACCACTGAAGGACCGGACATTTAGAAGAATTATCGATGAAAAGCGTCCGAAATCCATTAATCGGAAAGATGACACCTCTCGCAAGGAAAATGCAATAATTCACATCTCTGTTAAATCTCGGTAACTTTCCGCATCTTAACTGTTGTGGATTCCGGGATGAAATCCGGTCTCAAATGAATGACAAACGCGGGAATGAAATATAGCAAATAAATTATTGACGTAATAATACAATTGGTAATACGGTTAGTAGATCCAGAAATGTTAGTAGCAATAATAATATATATATATATACAGTCTGGGAAATTCAGTATCGAAGTATGACTTCCTTCTGAGTCGACGTGCTCGCAACTGTGACTCCTACAAAATATTACCTCACATTCTCACTCTCTCACTTCCGGGTATTCACCGGCATTTGTACAAGTATTACACTGGGCAGACCACTTTGTCTATAAAAAAAAGGGTGGACCCCTTAACATTAACTTTGCAGCTTAATATTACCACTTGATTCGATTCTTAAAAAATCTCCCAAATGGGGAGAAAAACCAATTTTCTGAAGGACTAAGAACAAATTAGACTAGTTCATCGGCTACTGAACTTTCGATGGAAAGAACTCAAATCATCCTAAGTAGATACCGAGTTGTAGACGAGATATTCATATACTGATAGCTGTGCAATATATATACTGATCAAATCAAAAATCTTCAATCTACCTCGCATTGTGAATTTGAAAAAAATTTCAACACTTGAAAACAAAAATTATCAATTATCCAGCTGCGCTGAATTCTATGAAAATATCGTTTTACTTAGGGGGTTTGTGAAATGGGGTGTGTGTTTCGGAATATTTTGGCGTTCGTTGCCAAAAACCTTTACGGCAAAAATTTAGAATAAAAACTTTTGCAATATTTTCGCAACGCACAAAACGTAACATTCGAAGCACACGTCGATTTCGAACACCTAAAAACAACTCAAGAGACATAACATTGATAAAAAATAATATTTGGAAATTATCACACACATAAGATATACAAGAAAATAAAATGCCCAAACACATTAGGCGAATATCAAATTGGATGGAAAACTTCCAAAAAAACATTTTTTTAGAAAATATAGATATATATATACATATAAACAGAAAAACCACATTCAACCAACATCGTTTATTTAGAATTTATTATATATATAAATATATATATATATATATATATATATATATATATAAAAATTAAACAAATTCAGACATTCAAATATAATATATATATATATATATATATATATATATATATATATTTAGATATTTGTGTCTGTTTTTTTGTTTTTGTGACAAAATGTAAATGTTTTGTGTTTACATGTTATGTAAATGTATGAATAAATATATATACACATATGTATATATATATATATATATATATATATATATATATATATTTATATATCTCATTTTAAATGCTATATATATATATATATATATATATATATATATATTTTATATATATATATATATATATATAACTAAATATTTATATAAGTGTTTGCAATTTTTTTTTTTAAATTTATATATTTTATATATATATATATATATATATATATATATATATATATATATATATATATATAAAATGTGTGTGTGTGTGTGTGTGTGTATGTGTATTTATGCAAATCAAATAAACCTCAACAACTCAAAAAGTTTTGAAAAATCTATTTGATAAATTTAAACTTAAGATCCATGTTTCAAAATTTTAAAATAATTTATTTTTAATTAAATTTTCTTAAATTTTCAATGTTTAGTTTTTTTTAAAAATCTGGAAATTACGAAAATGGACTGACTGAAGTTAATATGCAGATTAAACTAATATTATCTTAAGACCTCTGAAATCTAATAAAATCTATTTTTTCTTTTTGTCCGTAATATATGTTGAAACATGGGTAAAGCGAAATATCTAACAAATGCTGAAAAACATCAAATAACAATGTTACTGAGTGAGGAAATGTCCACATTGGAGATATCAAATGAGATTTGCAGAGATCATCGAACGATAAAGACCGTTTTTGACAATATAAGTTACGAACTCAAAGCAAAGGAAAATGCTTTAAGAACTTCCTTCCTCGAGATGAACGTAAACTAAAGCGATTTATATTGAAACAACCACTTTTGACTAGCGGTCCGTTCTTTGAAAACGCGGGAATTTAGACAGTCAAAAAGGAAAAAGAAAAAAGATATAGAATATTTTGTGAATTGGAATCTTTGAAAACATCTATTCAAAATTCTCTCATTGTTGTGGTAGGATCCATCTAATTTACATAGTGGAGTACCGACCATATAAATATGGGTGGTACCGGGAAGACGAGGGGAGGAATCAAGAGATCCAATCCAGAGACTCTGCCCGACTAAGTCAACACATTATCCAGGAACGGTCTTCCCAAGAATATACAAAAGACTATATGTAATATTGTGTACACTTTCTTGTTTCAATACATTTTGTTCTAAGCACATTTTGTGTTGTATTATTATTCCATGCATTAGTCAAGTTTCAACACTCACTAAATTTTATTTTAAAACGTCAAAATTTATTCGATTATAAATTCTTTTATTTATTTTTTCAAGTTAATTTTCACGCACAAATCTCGAGTAATATTTGATAGACCTGATGGTTGGAACAAAGAATGGATTTTATCCAATTCAAAAGTTGTGGCTCAAAGAAAGCAACAAGGAGGTGGTAGTGTTATTATATGGACTGTTGTGCATGCAATTACCGGACCATTCAACGTCGAAGTACGATTTTATGTACAAGACTTTTTTGTATTGTACAAGTCCCAGTCTCGTAGTTTCAAAATGAAGTGTGTATTTATGTACTACAAAGCTCCTTACACGTGAATTCGTTGACCATAAAAGATTTACAGAAGAGAAGATAATGAAATGATCAACATCAAGTCGTGACCTGAATCCGATCGAAAATCTATGGTCAATTGAGAAAATGGAATTATATGAAAGTGGTAAAAATAAAATATCAAAGCAGACCTAAGTGAAGCAAGTAAAACTAATATTTCGGAAACTGAACCTGCTGAATTGAAGAAAAAATAACAAAATCACTAGCTGTTATTAAGAAGAAAGGTCACCATATTAAAATGCAAAGGATTCCAAGACTTATCATATATGTTTATCATTTGTTCTATTATATGTGTTGATCAATTTTTTGATGGTTATATTATGTTTTTATTGAAGTAGAATGTGATTATTTGGCTCTGATTAATGACGTCAGAAGTCAGGTTTTAGAATACATCAAATAAATTCAATAACTGCAATAAAAAAATCCATACTACTTAATTTTAACCTAGGCTTTGTTTTCGAATCAATATAGATTGTTTAAAATTTG
>CAHIKZ030001736.1:0-12500 GCA_903632075.3 Acanthosepion pharaonis | reverse complement strand
TTTATCATGGTATACTCTTTTTTAAGCGATCTCGTGGGGGTACCTATACCCTATTTGGTATACATGTTTTCTTTCGAAACTGTTCCTGACATATAAAAATATATTCATGTAAAAATTTATATATCGTTATCACATATATATGAAAAAAGCCAGTCCCCTCTGAGTGTTGACTTCAATGTTCAGAGGTATATATATATATATATATATATATATATATATATATATATATATATATATATATATAAGTATAAGTGCGCAGGTATGCAGAAAATAGAAAAGAACAAAATATGATGAATCTATAGATAAGAATTAATTCTCTGACCCCTTAACGAAGAAAACTAGCCTATTTAATTTTGTAATTAAATTAAAGACATTAGTTCCAATTTCTCCTCAAGCGAATGTCTTCAATTTAATTAAAAATTAAATTCGTGGCTTTTAGCTTCCATTTTTGAAACATGGTTAGAACTCTGTAGCGGAAAAAACATATTTTAAATCAATTAATTTATAATATTAATGCTCTGTAAATTTACATTGAGCACTATTTTGTAAAAAAAAAATATCTATAAGAACACTGGATTATATATCTTTTTTGTTCTTTCTTCTTATATATATATATATATATATATATATATATATATATATATATATATATATATAATTCTGTAATATAATAAAATTCTCTGAGCAATTCTGTGGATGAGACAAACTGACAGAAGAAAAATGACATCTTAGTTTTTGCCGACGCGTTTCGTCTTCCAACTTTATGATATAATTGTGTATTTCTGTCGTAATCCCAATGTATAATAAATTCCTATAAAGTAGATTCATGCCATGAATCAGCCAAAATATCGACTTTCTCGACTTGTAATATGATGTGGAAATTAAAACCTATAACAATAAATTAAGAGTGATAAATAACCGAGTCATTTTAAAATTTGAAACATCGGACGTCAAAAATTAATTTTTCAGTCTTTCAATCTAAATTACGACCTCCCTTTGTTTTAATTCTTCCCAAACCTCAACTGCTTCCTTTTTATATTTTGTATAAATGATTGATTTACTCAATAAAACCGGTATTTTGTCGGGCGAAATCCTTTTCGGAAGTGAATGTTTCCTTTCATTGTGTATATGTATGTATGAAATCATATACAAGGAGAAAGGCTTTCCACTAAGTATATTGACACAGAAAATCGTCAAAAAGATCACATATTGTAAGATCACCAAAACATTAATCCAACAATTGCCTCATCTGCGCAAATATTTTAAGGCTATAGAATGACTAAGAATTCGCATACACGCTGTCCACATTAGAGAATTAACCAAACGAGGGCTTTATTTTTAATCCATTTGTGAGCATCCTGTACAGGCGCATATATACAGACGCATACTTAGGCACAGTTGCATATATAAGTTATGTTCCATGCGTAATACACGCTTAGGCGATCATGTATCGCTTGATACATAATTGACGAAGCAAATTATTCCCGCAGTAGCTTGTCATTTCTTTCTGCGGTAGACCAGTTGTCATCCAATGCTATAGAAACCGGTTTGTCGTGCTATTTGACCGTAGAGGTGGGAGAAGAAGAGGATTCATACCTTTCCGAAGGGTATTAGCACCTAAGTGAAAGTAATGAATTCGACTGGTATTCGAACTCGGATATCTGATTCCTCAAACCGAGCTGCTATCCATTACTCCACCGTGCCTAACGAAATGAAATGAAATGAAACGAAACAAAAGATTTTATGGCTCTCATGATGTATCTTTCTGAGCACACTTTCAGTCATACTTTCTAAAATTATGGATACACACATTTTTTAATCATTTTACCACAAGAAAGGCAATAAATCCACTGAGCCCCAATGGTTAGTGTGTGAAAGAATATAAAAAAAACAAACATTATTAAGGAGAGAGAACAATTAAAAAAGGGATCAAACTGAAACACAATATTGCATTTGAATTTTTGGTCAAATCTATGTTGACTGAAAAGCAATAAATCTGAAGAGAATTCCACAAACGAGAAGTGCGAGAGAAGAAACTGTTAGCATAGAACTTACGGTTGAATCTACCCATTTTTACTTAAGAATGATTTGACCTTACCTCCAACCTAGTAGTACTCTTAGATCTATAAAGTTTTGGAGCCAAAAGTGGTAAACACAAATTCCATGCAAATATTTATAGAATAGGCATAGAGAAGCTACGTTCTCGCGATGGGAAAGTGACTGAAGCCGAGATGCCAGGTCAGGGCCTACAATAATCTAAATACATAGAAGAAGCAGCAGATCAAATATGTCAGCAAATATTCAATGCATGGACAGATGGCAGACTTATAAATGTGTAACATTCTAGCGTGAAAAATGTTCTAGAACGACACAGTGAACAGACATTTCTAGCAGCAGACCATGCAAATGATTCCGGGTAAATGTTCCTTTTCGTGCCAGTGGAAACATGTAGCCCGAGAAGACGCAGCACACCCGGAAGTTTCCATAAATGAAACATTTCATTCTCTCTGATATATTCATTAACACACACGATCAGAATGAAGGAAGCAGTTTGAAATTTCTGTAACTGGATACGTCACTAGTCTCGCCTTAGGAAACAATACGACATCAAAACCAGATACTGAATTAATTTCGTGTAGATTGTAATAAGAAATAAAATGGATAAAAATATATATATTTTTTTAATTATTTTTACAATTTTGTAAAACCGGTTACCATAAAATTGTCTTTAAATATAACAGTGGCTTCATATCTCCTTAATTGTAATTGCATATTTCCAACTATTATTTTTTTTACTTTTTAATTTAATATAAATTTCATTTATTTATTTGTTCTTATTTTGCAACACTGGATTTATTCCTATAATTAGGTGTTCGATAATTTACTTGCTAATCTGTATACAATTAATATTCTCATATTAATGTATAATCTGAATGTGCTTATTTTTATGCAAACATGCAACATAGCCCGGGGGAATTGGTTCTATGAATACACACTCAATATACATATAGATTTATATTATGCAATATACATAAACGTTTGAATAAAACGAACGTATAAATTGATGTCTGTCTAGTTTGATTAAAGCAGAAGCATATTGATTGCTTTCACACATTGGGCAAATAAGTATAGAAAAGTAACTCAGCCATCGTCTTCTGTGTCGACGATAGTTTCATTTCAATAAAGATATTTTTCACGGATATGTAGTGATTAATTCGAATGTAGACATAAAGATTCTTGTCACTGCAAGGGAAATGATCTTAAGATTGGTATAACCTGTTTTTTAACCAAAAGTTTAGGAATTTTTTATGATATATATATATATATATATATATATATATATATATATATATATATATATATATATATATATATTGATGCATGTTTCATTAAATAATATAGACAAGTTTTGTCTATTTATTTTAAGTAAGTTCCTTTCATATTGTTTGATAAGTCTTTTGAAAATGATCTTGGTATAAACCGTTTTTTTCGGCGAAAGTTTAGGAATATTTTACGATATATATATATATATATATATATATATATATATATATATATATATATATATAAATTTTTGAAATAAATGACAACAGGTCAATATTAATAATATATATCTAATACAATAAAAATGGAACCATTTCAAATCATTTTTAAACAGTAATAATACGTTGATATAACAAATCCGTTTGATATAATTTAAAATGTGAATATCTGAGTAACTGCATATTCCAGGCAAATGAAATTAAGTAGGCTTCGTGTTGAACAATAGAAGATTTATTTTTCAAAATTCGAACAAGTTATTCAAAGGGATGTTGATTTTATAGCAGATTTCACAAAGCTTTATAAAGGTGTAATATGTTGACTACCTGTAACACGATACACGTCAAGTCGGTAGTACAGATTCTGCCAAATACGCTGTGGTTGTAAAGCCACTAATTTACAAAAACTTTACTTACTGAATGTGGAAGTATTAAAAACAGAAATCTACCATCGCATCTTCTATGTATATATTTTGTACTTTTGATTTAAAAATTGACATCATTTTCAATATGAATATCTGAGTAACTAGATGTTCCAGGAAAATGAGATTAAACAGGCTACATGTTGAACAATAAAAGATTTATGTGTCAAAATTCGAACAATTTATTCAAAGGGCTGTTGGTTTTATAACTGATCTTACAAAGCTTCACAAAGGCTTAATACGTGCACAACCAGTGACATAACACGCGTCAAGTCGGTGATCCAGCTCCTGCCAAACATAAATGCAGCCTTATCTCATTGAGAATCCACCAGGAAGATGCATCGGTCGTGCCAGTAATACTGGTGTACTTTCAGCTAACGTAACACATTGTAATATTTTTCTATGGGGCTATGTGAAAGGACAGATCAATATCCCCCTCTTCCTACAAGCCCAGAGGAACTTAAGTCACTCAGGCGCTCGAGAATGTTACGTTTCCCACTGCTCAGGTGGATAGTTACAAGAGGTTTGCTATCTCCGAGTCGCTGTATACATAATGGCTGATGTCATTTCAACTATCATTTGTGACTTGATTTCGTGTATAAGGTTAGAAGCTGCCGTGACAAGACTTTCGATATTTCTGAAAAGAATTGATAAATATCTGTATACGTATGATGGAGAAACAATGATATAGTTTTTCGTTTATTGTAGAAAATATACTATTCCATTTAGTTTAAGATATATATATATATATATATATATATATATATATATATATATATATATATATATATATATTTATAGATAGATAGATAGATAGATAGATAGATAGATACTATTAGTGGTAAATATACACATACATATACAATCATATATCTAAAATATATAAATATATATATATATACATGCATACACATATATTCACGGTTGAACAATAGAAGAGTTCTATCTTCGAATACCTATCCATATTTAATCTCTATATGATTCCACTTCATAGCTACATTTATTTGTATAAAAAATAATTCCATGAGGATAGGATCCAATAATTATTCAAAAAATTCTAGGACAATGAGTATCTTGGAATAAATAAAATTAAAAAACATTAATATTCCATAAAATATTAGTGTTTACATATTTATTATATATATTTATATATATATATATATATATGTATATATATATGTGATGTGTGTGTATATAATATATATATATATATATATATATATATATATATATATATATATATATATATATATATATATATATATATATTATAATAATATTTTTTGTTTAAAAATATGATTCCTTCACTACATAAGAGTTCTCATGTTTCAAAAACGAGAGCCGAAATATCCAAATAATTATTAAAATTAAGTTGAATTGACGTGTTTAGTCCCGTTTCATATTCAAGCGGAATTTTAGGAATAAGCTATCTCTCGGTTTACGTGTGTTTTTAGGCATGGTCCGTTACAAAATTGTTATTGTGGAAGTGGCTAGACTATTTTTCTTCATTAAGTGGTCAGAGAGTTAATTCTTATCAATAGATTCATCATCTTCTAAGAGGTTTTGCTCAGGTTGACTAGGGTATCTATTTCAAATATTAATGTTTGCGGTCACCCTTTAGTTAGTTCCCAGTGAGGGATATTTTTATGGCGCGCCTACAATCGTTATGTGTCTGGGGAATGTGTTTTATTATTGTCCATCTGATTATCTATTTATTTATTTGTTTATTCAAGTGGGTGTTTTATATACAGATCGCATTGCACTGAATTTCAATTTGTTTTTTTTTGTTTTTTGACGACTACAAAAAGGGTTTTTCCTATTTAATGATTTGGCTTAGGTTTTAAGAATTTTACTTAACATAAATGGATTTTTTTTTTTCTATTTTGCATTTGGTATACCACAAAGAAGAAGGAATTTATTGAAACAGTAATAATTACATAAACTAAAATTTTTAAAATAACGAAAAAATTATGTTGATTGTAGAAACCCAAAAACTGCCTGTTGGAAAATAAATATTTACAAAAAACCGTGGTATACCAATATACTATCTCATCTATTTTGAGTCCTTAAAATCAGGATTTTAATAGGCTCAATTTCAAGAATATATTTAAAATTAGATGGAGGCAAAGGACAAAAATATATTCAACAATATTTTGTAAAATAGAAATTTCACATCTCTATCCCAATATTTCTGGCATCTAAAAAAAAACGATAAATATACCAAAAGTAAAATGGAAAATAAAATAAAACAAGAACCTATAAAACCTGGGATGACCATGCAGTTATGCTTACAGGAAAAACTACAATCATTAAATTTCTAAATAATGAAAAATTATTAAATTTTTAGTCAGGAGTTAACGGTTTTTAATGGACATCAACAAACTTTCGCATTAAACATGTCTATATATATATATATATATATATATATATATATATATATATATATATATATATATGTGTGTGTGTGTGTGTGTGTGTGTGTGTGTGTGTGTGTGTGTATTTATAGTCCAGGTTAGGACCAAGGAAGAACAACACGAACATCAAGTTATAAAATAAAGAAGGTATATTACACGAAATAATAATACAATATGTGGAAGGTGTTAGTATGACTGTCAGTCTGGTTTGGAGTGAACTACTATCGGCTCGACTCGATTCGGTATCTAGCTTCCCCCGACCCCAGCGAGGGTTGCATATGGCCCAAGGCCGAGTTTAACGTGGGTTTCCCTATCCCCTAGGCTCGGCAAAAAAAAAAAAAATGCCCGAAGAACCCGTATAAACGGGATCGGGTTCGTCAACCTCCCCGAATGAGACTCTGCCCTTCGGCGGAGCCTCGTCCGGGTTCCTCTCTGCTCAGAGGCAGAGAGTTCGACAGTCAAATCGAGAAGCTCGGCTTGACTCGACCCTCTCTTTTGAAAGGCGTAGTATACATAGTCTTAGGAAGAATTATTCTGTAAATATAGTTAAGAAAATATTGACAATATATATATATATATAATTATTATATATATTATTTGTATATTATATATGCGCGTATTGATTGGAAATTTTGTCTGATGATTGCAAAAGGATTTGAAATACAAGGTAACAAATTCACGTCAATCAAGTAAATATATATATATATATATATATATATATATATATATATATATATATATATATATATATATATAAAATATGTATATTTAATCAGTTTGCCCAAAAGAGTGCAATAATGCCACGAAGGAGCTACTGGGTGTGAAATGAAAGGAAAAGACTTTAACTATAGCAAAATCATTCCAAAAACAAGAAACAATTTTTTTTCTAATCCTCCTCAAAAGACCGGCTAAGAGTGTAAATCGAATGAAATATCTTCTACGACAAGAAAACATTCTTCATCCATTAAATATTGACCTTTTGCTATTAAAATATGTATTATGAAAAGGTCATAGTTTTCCGTCTTTAGAAATTCATTTTCTCAATGTCATAACTCGCTGAATTAGTATCGAAATCAGAACACTAGCTTTGGAATATAATAGACAAGCACAAGTGTTTTCGCATTTCTTTTAATAAAAATGCCATTTTTGTATTTGTAAAAAGAGTCGATTATGACTCAAATTTCTAAAAATATATGACATTTTAATTGTAATGTATAAATAATTACATATACATGATAAACATTTTTGATAAACACACATATATATATATATATATATATATATATATATATATATATATATATATAAAAATAAATTTTATGAATGCAAAGCTATAAAATTGATCCGTGATTTTAATATATTTATATATATATATATATATATATATATATATATATAAAATATTTTGTGTGAATTAAGTTTAGAAAAATAGAAAAATATCGAAAATATATATATATATATATATATATATATACATTCATATATATATATATATACAGATAGATGTTCATTTTATATATATATATATATATATTCTTCATGTTAAAAATATATAATATATTCACATATATATATATATATATATATATATTATATATATATACAAACACAAACACATTTTTTTATATATATATATATATATATATATATATATATATATATATATATATATATATATATATATATATATATATATATATAGAGAATTAAAGAACCTGGACTTGTTTTTGTGCTCAATCTCGTTTTCAAAGGCGATTTAGATAATATTTCTAAAAATAATTCAAAACTTCTTGGAATGTACCAATTACGGATTTTTTTATTTTTACCTATTAAGCAAAAAAATATCTGTATCAAAATAGTTCTCAAGAAATTGCATAGTTTTTTTTTTTTTTTAAATAAATATATTAGTAAAATTAACTGTATGTAAAGAACGATTCAGCAGCAGCAATTTAAGAAGAAGAAGAAGAAGAAGAAGAAGAAGAAGAAGAAGAAGAAGAAGAAGAAGAGGCAAAAAATATCTCTGAATGTTGGCAAAATTAGCAATTTTGCGACAGTTCGCTGAAAATCTTGCTCTGGAATAAGAAAATAAAACGGGTGGATAAAATTAAAAATGCGTTTAAAAAAGAAAAAAAATGTGTTCAGCAAAAGAAACCATTTTTCTGGCAGCTGATTTATTTCAGATATGTTTGATGTGATTGAAGAAATGAAAAAAAAAAGGGATTTTATTTTATGTTGATAATTTTATTTAAAATAAGTTTTATAATTATATCAGCTCTTGAAGATTATGTATTCACCTGCAAATGCATGTTCGGGCGCTTAGAATGTTCAGTTTCCGAACATGAGACACTGGTTCGACACTCACCATGGTCAATTTGTTTATGATGTTATCGGTCTACATATTTTCCCGTATTTATATATATAAATAAATCTATATATAAATGCCTAAAACATCTATATATATATATTTTATGCAAAACTTGAGGGAAACAGGATAGACGAAACTACTAGATGTCCAAAATTTGAAATTCATCGTGTCCGATATATATATATATATATATATATATATATATATATATATATATATATATATATATATATATATATATGTTAAATGTGTGTGTGTGTGTATATATATATATATATATATATATATATATATTCTTAAATTTTTTAGCTATTGTTATGGCAGATGTGTTTCAGTTGTTGACACTTTTTTATTAAAAAAATAAATTTCATTCTGAATCGAGAACCGGTTATTAATGTCACTATTTCAGAAAATTAAAATTACTAAGATAAATAAAATCCAATTTAAAAAAATTAGTCAGTAAAAAATAAATGTTATAGACATAAGATTTAATGTTTATTTAAATAATCCATTTCATAAATAAAAAAAATATATATATATATATATATATATATATATATATATATATATATATATATATATAATATTAGTGGAAAATATACATACATATGAAAAATATATCTAAAAAATTCCCATACATGTATATTTTCAGAAAAAAATTTCCAAGAGGAAGGATCCAGGTAGAACTCAATGTCTAGGACAGAGTAAGGATATAATAAAAGGCTTAAACACTAATATTCCATGGTCATAATTTATTCCATTGGAATCGTAAATACGATCCAAATCATCAGACCTACAAATTCAAAATGAAAACAGAAAAAAAAAAAACTCCGGAAATCAAAACAGAATTTAGAGAAAGTGTAAGTATGAGGATGAGGACATGAAACCTTAACAGAGAGAATTTTTTTGGAGATGTGGGTGGGGGAATTTAAAAAGAGGAGAGAAAGAAAAGTCGACGGATGTCTAATACATAAAGATACATTTCGTGGTGACATATACACACCACAGACAATTCGGATAGGAAGGAAAAAAAAAAAAAAAAAGGGAAAATGGGGGGGGAGAGGGATGGGACGAAGGAAAATAAAATTGTGTTTACTTAAAGGGCCGCTTTGTAATTGGGAAAATTAAATCAAATATAAATATAAATGAAATATGAATATAAGAAATATATTGTCTCATTTCGCAAGGACCAAATATTTCTATGTTCAAAAAACACATACTAATACACACAAAAAACATATACAAGTAGGTACATACACTTAGGCATGTACACACACACACACCCAGACATACGTGTATATATATATATGTAAATATTTGGTTGGATTGATGTGAGTTTGTGACCCTGGGTTTCTCGCTTTTGCGATCGTGAGCCAAACCAAATATTTTAGCTCTATCTCTGATATTGAAACACATTCTAATAATTTATATTCCTTTTTCTATATGACGATGCCCATCTGATTCTATTATACTGTGCAGTCAACAAAATCAAAACAGACAACGCGCATGCGCGAAATTAAAACTATAAAATGGCGAAAATTTGTATATCGCACACAATCATATATATATATATATATATATATATATATATATATATATATATATATATATATAATGTGTGTGTGTGTGGCAATAGTAACGCCCTTTTTATACTATTTAACATGTTTGAAATGCTTCCGTTCATGTTGAATTCTACGTTGAATCCTATTAGCAACATTTCCACAAACCATTTGACACTTTTATACATTAATTGCAGAATACCTATCAGAAATTGCTTGTTTTACATTTTTAAAAAATATCTAAGTTTGAGGTTGTATACAAAATTTTTCAGTAGACTTCACCAGAAGAAAAGTCTGATATTGTTAGGTCTTTTGATCGCGATGGTTAAGCAATTGCTCCACGTCGTCCTATCCACCTCAGGTCAAAAGTAAGATTTAACCTTTCTCGAACGCTTATCCATACCTAATTTTAAGTCATCTTAAACTACAATAATTTCGTTTTGTTCAATGAAAGTTGATAAATAAAGGAGCATTTCGTAAATTAATGAATCTTGACCTAAATATCAATAATCGCTTTCCATATAAAATCGACTTATATACGAGTATATGCAGTATAATTAAGTCCATTTTTAAGTTTATGACTAAGGCTGGTGGAAATCTGCCGTCGAATTAAAAACGGATGGATTTTAATTTAAAGGCATGAAACTATTAATACGCTCTTCATACGTCTTGGCTGTTAAATAATGAAGTAGATAATTTTAAAAAATACTTCTTTTCATTGTTCTTATAGCCGTTATCCTAAACTGATCAAGATTTTTTTAAGAAAAAACATACATCTGTATTTTAGCTTTAACGGAATATTATACATAAAATTAACGTTTAAGTTTTATTTTTATACATTATAATCATTATAAACTGTAAGCCATATTAAACTACTGTAGCTTATTTTTTTGTTCGATAGAGGTTAATAAATAAGAAAAGGAAATCGCATTTGCATTACTCTGTATATTGTTGAAAATTCCTTTGACTCTAAGGGTAGATAGAAGCAGGTGCGGTACAGTAAGTGTTGCGAAACACAGCCTTATCTCGCGGCCCCAAATAAAAACATTAACTATGTGAGAAGAAAAGAGCTCGCGAAACGACTCTGTTGTCATAAGTGCCTCTCAAAAAAGAAATGTGGAAAAGAGAGGGAAGGCAGGCCTTAAGTAACAAATTGGCAAACCTGCGCATCCCACTCCTTCCGGTAAAATGATTACAAAAACCATAGCTCAGACCGCCCTCGCTTTGGAAAACCAGCAGGGCAATCACCCCGCCTTCAACGTCTGACCGCAAACCACACACATTCAGTTAATTACACCTATTTTTGCACAATATATACACAGGTGTTTGTACGCATACATGTGTTTCTGTATCTGTGTAATTGTGCATACTATGTGTGAGTATGTGTACATAAGAGTTACGGCATTCTTACTTTATATAAAGAAAATAGATTTCCTGTAATATAATTAAATTATTTTAGTTATATATATATATATATATATATATATATATATATATAATATTAGTGGTAAATATCTTTATGCATTAGACATCCGACAACGTTCATTTTTCTCTTACTTAAACCCATTCCACTCACCTCTCCTAAAATTCTCTCTGTTAAGGTTTAATCTCTCTCCTCCTCATACTTACACTCTCTCTAAATTCTCTTTTTATTTCCGGAGTTGTTTTTTTCTGTTTTCTTTTTGAATTTGTAGGTCTGATGAATTGGATCGTATTTACGATTCCAATGGAATAAATTATGACCGTGGAATATTAGTGTTTAAGCCTTTTATATATATATATATATATATATATATATATATATATATATATATATATATATATATATATATATATTTGTGTTGTGTGTGTGTGTGTTTGTGTGTCTGTGAATAATTGTTTAATTCAGTTTATTTTAGAATATCTCACCCAAAACGTGTCATTTCTCAAATCGTATATAAGTATAGTAATACTATAAATTTCTTGAGCCTTCTAGAACTTTATGGAACCTTCTAGAAATTATTTTTGTATGTTTGCATCTCGTAATAGCGTTTAAAATGCATAAGTACTATCCAATTGCAACATTAGAAAATTGAAAAATAAAGCTTCTGAAATATTTTGATTTTTGCCCTTATTGTGGATATGGTAAAATCAGATTTTAGGTTTGGGGTGACATTTTTCCAGATCTAAAATAAATTAATTTTTTATCATTACTTTTGAAC
>CAHIKZ030001735.1:1420000-1445000 GCA_903632075.3 Acanthosepion pharaonis | reverse complement strand
AATATGAAAACCATTTTTATTCATAAATATATAAACATTTAAAAATAAACATTAAAATATGTGAACTGACTATAATAAAATTTTTATTTACCATTTTATAAAGTTCAAATCAGTTGGCAATGTGTCAGTATTTTGCCAACCATTCCAATAAAACAATATAATGATGTAAATAAACAATCTAATAAATAAATGGCTTTTTTTTTTTTTTTGTGTGTGTGTTCAATTCTCAAGAACCGAGAAAATGTATAAATTCACTTTCAGTTTTTTTTAAATTTTAACCATCACTTTTTAAGACTAACATTGCCAAGGAGTGAAGGTAGTTAAAATGATAGTTGTGTCAAGGGAAGAAACTCTTTTTAACACTTCTTTTTTTTTTTCTGCAGACATGAAGATTAAAGATTGTCAAATTTTCAAATCTATATTGTTTATTTACTATCCAAGATAGTTCAGTTAACTTTAATGAACTTTTTATTCACTCTTTTGAATTTCTAATTTAATCTAGAATTGTTTTCCAGCAATTGTTTATGTATGTCCCACACACGCAATATAATGTGAATTGCTATACTGGTTAGCAAGTTAGAAACATTCATCAAATAGTTTGAATTCCACTTTTGACTGCTTAATATCACTTTTATACTAATTCTCTGTTCTGTTACTAGACATTGTGACTATTGTCATTGGTATGTAACAATCTTATAGAAATGAATGGATAAATAAGTACATAGAAAATTATTACCTGCCCAGGTAACTGCAGCAGAATAGCTACTATATCCATTATCAGGCTTGACAAAGGCTACAGTAGCACATATATAGATATGTGCTCCTTTTTTTTTTTTTCTTTCTCTCTAATTTGCTAGATTTATATATCCTTGGTGAATACATTGCTAACTCTACAGATAATTAACTACCGAGAAATAAGATCTGTTCTTTTCTGTTTTAAAAATAAATTTATTTAACTGATTAAGAAACTAATAATAGAAAGCCAAAGTAATTTTATTTCATTTCAATGTTTATAAAAACCTCCAAATTTCCGCCTTTTTTTTTCTTTTTCTTTTAAGTTTCATAGATTGTTACAAATTTTCTTCTTCAACAATGAAATACAAACGGCTTTCTCTTTTCCTTCAGTCAAACAGTAAGGTGCAAGACAGCAAACAAAGGAGTACAAAAGAAAAAATAATATGACCATGGACTGAAGTTTATCTAATTCTGAACCAAGATCTATAGTCTATTGTGTGTGACATGAGAAATGTACTTGCGTTAATAAAGGTGTGGTGTATACCAGTTAAGACATTAAATTACTAGGTAACAATTTGCAGATTTTATATGCAAAAATATATAAAATGTTTTATTTCTAATATTTCAAAAGTTGTGTGACTATTTTTCTACTTGAATGCTGTTTGTATTATGGAACACCTTGTATAGCTGTTGTTACCAGAAATCATTGCAACAGTGAAGACAATCTCTTTCTCTCTCTCTCTGCTCTTCTTTCTTTTTCTCTCATAAATAGGTACAAAAGAAAACAAGAAATTGTTGATATACCAACTACATTGGTTTACTCTCTTCCATTTCAGTGTTTGATATGGTTTGACACTATTTCTTTGCTTTTTGCCACTAATTTCTGAAGAGTCTCTCCTTTTGTCTTAGTATGATTTTAAAAGAAAAAAAAATAATATACATTCTATATGAGTAATCTCAATATTTTTTTCCAACTATAGAATATCCTGTTACTAAAGTGGATATTGGGTTGTATGACTGACAAATGGTCCTTTTGTGTTTTATAGGATCTTGTACTTGCAGAAAAGAATAATTTTAACAAAAGTAACACTAAGAATAAGTTCAATAATTAGAACAGTTCTTGGAATTGAGCAAAAAAAAAAAAAAAAAGTTTCAATGAAGAGAATAAAAAAAAAACCTTATTTAAGATCAGATTTTAAATTACTAAAGGTCAATTATTGTTAAAGAATATACATAAGATATCCATTGATTATTTGTATTTTTTTCCTCACATTTGTACTTATATTTTTTATAAGACTGAAAAGATTTCCTATTATATAATGCTGTAATTTACCCCTTTAAGACATTAAGATCTTTTTTATCAATTTACTCCAAGCAAGGCAACAATGCCACTAAAATTTAAGGAGCTACTAGGCACAAAATCAAGTGAAAAGATTTTAGAAGGAACCAGAAACCTGATCCTAATCAGGGAACAAAGGATAAAATGATACTTCTGTTCAAAACACATTTTTCTGAATCAAAATTTGCTCACACCTCACCAAAGGGAAGTCACAGTGAAAAGGTGCAAGCAACTCTACAGCAAAGATGGTCCAGAGAGTGGGTTAAAGGGAGATAACTGCACATTTGAAGTTGGAACATTATCATTGATAACTCTCTCCTCCAATTTGCAAACCTTAGTTACTATATTCTTGATATAATGCAAGAATATCACAATAATAAAATAAGTCAGTAATTATTTATAACTATAGTGGTGCTCATGCTTGCTATTACATGTAATCGATAATATTTTAAATTTTGAAATCGTATTTATCTTTGGCATATGAATTTTTTTTTTTTTAAATCATCTTTCTAAATCTTGATTATTCTGCCTCACCTGCTATATTCTTCAATCTAAGCTTAAGGCTTTAAAACTCATTTTTATTCTGGTCTGCAGAAAAGAGTTAAGGCTAATAATATTAAATTCAAGCTTAGTAGATGTTACTTCCATAATAAACATATTTTATTTATTGCTATTTGATTGCATTTACAGGAAGTTATTTTTTGAGAGTAGGGTAATTGAAAACCTATTACTTTTTTTTTTTTTCTAGGTACATTTTTTCAGAATGAATACTCTATAACAAACAATGAAATTCACCCAGAGCTACTCAAGGTAGAGAGTTACAGAGTAAAAGGTACCATCCCAAGCAAGGTGATAATGCTACTAAGACACAAGGAGCCACTGGAAGAGAAGGAAAAGATTTTAGGAACTGGAAACCCAATCCTAAACAGGGAACAAGAGATAAACCTCTTTTACTGCCCAATCTGCTCCTATAGATTGGGGGGAAAAATGTAAATAAAAGTTCAGAGTTTTAAGCAGGGAGATGTTAGAAGTATAGAGTTGGAGTTGAGTAGGAGGAACCAGAAACCCAATCCTAAACCAAAAACAAGGGATAAACCTCTTCTGTTCAAAAGATCAGTGTGAACCAAATGATAGGCAAACCAATTATCAAATTAGAAATTAAAATGCATTTATAAGCAATATTCACACCAATTGTAGTACATAACTTTATTTTAAGTTCAAATTCTCCTTCAAAACAAATATAATACAAATATTAATAAGAAGCAAATTTTACGGGCTACAATTTGAATGTTAAGCTGAAATTCCAGGCATTAAACAATAATTTCCAATTTGCTTTCTCATGGTATTTGAATATGTGTGCATATAATATAAAAAGTGCTCACTTTTAAATACTTTTTAAAAGAGCATTTTAATAAACAGTTTTCATTGATTTATTTTCATGCTTAATCGTTAGCACTCTGCATTAATAATATTACTTCCATTGCATTCTTTTTCAAGGCCTCGTAATTGCAAAGGAGGTGGCTGTTGTGTGCTAAAAATATTCATAACAAATTCTAAGGAAACTTTTCATACTTTCACAGATTACCTCATCTGATGATTCTTTTTTAATACGTTGACTGCCAGACATCAATTACAAAATCTGACTTCAAAGACAACTTTATAATAACCAAATTAGGAAATAAAAAATTTTGAGTTCATTTATAGCTTCAACTGAAGTCTTAACATTGTTTTCGCACTAAAATTATTACTAAGAATGAACTTATTTGCCCCAGTAGATGAAAATGGATCAAAATGCCAGGCCCGAGATAACTCGTAGCCAGTATTGCAATAAAAACTGCCGACCAAAAGTTATCTTGTGGTCAGCACTCAATGTGTTAAAATCCAAATTAGAAAGGTAAGTAAACTGGAAATTTCAGATTTAGCTTTTGTTTGCCACACCCAAGCAGTTAGTTTTGTCTATAAAGCTTTTCACGTGTACCGTTTTATAAGTCTAAACTTTTATTTTTTTTATACAAGTATTAAATATAAATTTCTGATCTGAAGCATTGTCAACCATTATTAATTTTTGATTAGTATTTACTTTCATCTTAATTTCTATTGCTTTTTATTGTAACACTCAGGTCATCATCCTTAAATAAGCAGCATAAACTGGAAATGAAAAAAAAATCTTTTGTAAATTTCAAGCTCCCTTAGCTAATGAATGCAAGTTCACATCTCACTGGACATTCTTTATTTCCCATTTCTGTTGCTTGCTTAACATTTGTAGCATAATGATATAAGAGTTGCAATAGAAAGCAAGTATTTCTGCAAAAATATTGAAAAGTTGCAAATCATTTTTTTTTGTTATTTTTAAAACAAATATGTTGACAAACTAGACTCATACCTGAAAAAAGAAAAAATACTGTGTCAAAAGGACAAAATTCCCTTGACTCCACTGTTATTTTAAGTACCTCCACTTCTTGGCAATGTTTTTTTAAAAAGTGATTAGAATTGTAACAAAACCTAGACATATGAAAGTGAATTTATACATTTTGTTTATTCTTGAAAATTGGCAACAAAGCTATTTATTAGATTGTTTATTTATACGACTATATTGTTTATTAGGCGGCTTAGTGGAGTAATGGATAGCGGCTCATATTGAGGAATTGGAGAGCTGAGTTTGAATTCCATTCAGATCCATTACATTCACTTACATGCTGATACCCTTGCGAAAGATATGAATCCTCTTCTTCACCCTCCAGCTTGGTTCTATTGCCTTGGGTGGCAACTGGTCTAGGAGAAGGTAACTCTGAATTCAAAAAAACGACTTGAAGAGGGTTAGGCTTCATTAAGCTATCTTGTCCAAGAAAAAAAAACACTTCTACTGTGGCTGCAGTACATGTGATACCCTGATGAGCCACAGGATTTGCGATCACTTATTGGAATAGTTCATAAAATATCTGTTAATTGTCAGTTGATTCAAACTTTACAAAATTGTAAACAATAAGGATTTCCTTAGCTTACACATTTTATTTTGTAAATGTTTATAAATAAAAAATTCTCATATTTATTTCTTTATAAATTGGTAAATGATAAATATTGTATTGCATTGTGTTTTAGAATGTTGTAAATATACAATTCTTATAAATAACTGTTTAAAAAATTTGTAGATTCAAAGTACAAAATAATGTATAAATTCATTTTCATCATATAGGTCATTGCTTTTTAAAACAATATACATTGCCAAAGAGTGAAGGTAGTTAAAATAATAGCAGAATCAAAGGAAAACTCAGTTTTTTGCAGCCATAAAGGTCCAAGTATTTTTATAGTAAATTCACAATTGGGTTTTGATATAATAGTGATTTTCTAAAAGTAGCTTAGATGTGGTGCAAGGCCAAATTGAGGCCTGTTCTACTTAGATGTGATTCATTACATATTAGATCAAATTCTGTGGCAACATTTTCAGGGAAATTAACATAAAAACCCTGATGAATATCTCTCTTGTTTTTTCTTTCTCACCAAGACCTGTTCAAAGTTACCATTCCTTGTGTCCTGCTTTCCTCCAGGATGAACAACCTATAGCAAGGTTTCCCACACCATCTTGCATGATGTTGGCCTTCTTCAGTGTGTACTTGATGCAATCTCTATATCTCAGTTTTGGTTTGTGTGTTGGTCTCATTCCTTCAGTTAACACACCATGAATAATTTGCTTAGGTATAAACCTTGTTTGAGCATCACTTAAGAATATTAAGGTATAAAAAAAAATCATACCTACATAGCTCAAGGATGCATACAATTTATTAATAAGGCAAAGAAGAAATATGAAACTTTTATCAATCTAACATATTTCTCTTTTATTAAAGCTTCATCAGAGAATGAGATATGGAGAAAAAGAAGAAAGAAATTCTGGTATTTTTTTTTTATTTTTGTGGTTTTTGATTTAAAATTGTTAAATAAACTTGTTAAACAAATTTACATTATTATATATGTACATTTCTATAGACAAATGATTAGCAGTTTTATCAGTTCATAATTTATGGAATGTCATAAAAATGTACTTCTTTTGCAGGCATATCTAAGCTTAATAAATATTTAATAGCGTGTGTGTATGGGTGTATTTACCAAGAGTAAATATGCCTCTCTAATAGGGAATTTATTTAATAATGCAAAAGATGATGTGACTTTATATATTTATCAAACATACAACCTTATCATGACTTAGTTATGAAATATTCAATTGAATTCAAATGCTTAAAAAAGTAAACATGTCTTTCTAATAGGGAATCTATTTATCCTGTAATGTAAAAGATGATGTGACTTTATATATTTATCAAACATACAACCTTATCTTGACTTAGCTATGAAATATTCGATTGAATTCAAATTAGTCATTACCAGGTTGTAGTTTTGTTGCAGGTATAGATAATATTTTTATTATTGACTTACCAACTTTCAGTGACTTTAATGAATCAAACCTATCATGTAATTTAGTGGAGGATTTTTCTAATCATAGATTAGATTCCATTGTCATTATTTCTTAATTAAAAAATTCCATCTGGTGAAAATTTCTATGCTAGGCCTACTGAAGAGGTTATTAGAGACCAACATATGTGATGATTATTTCAATCACCTTATTTTCCCTTTTTCTCTTTTTTTAATCATTTCACACCAAGCAAGGCGATAATTCCACAAGGGGTTACTGAAAGTGAAAGAAACAGGAAACAGTATTGGGAAGAGAGTAAACAATAAAATACCAGGATTCAAGGAGATAGAAGATAATGACAGATGTTGCATTTATATTTTTGAAGATCGTAGTTGAAAGGAAAGCAAAATTCTCTAAAAGGGTTGATTGGTTGATTGATTTTCTACAGCTTTTCAAGCCTTTGCATGTTATTTAAAGCCAGAAAATATTTTTGATTGTAAGAATTTTTTGTGATAATTGTTTTACTAGTTTTATCAAGAGTTCTTTCTCATTCAAAAATATATTTTACTTGACATGTTGGCCAGATGTGAGTGCTAAGAAAGCAAAACTCGAAAAAGTTGTCTTCTGCGCAGGGGCTCCAAGCATCACACCCAGTCCACAAAACAAATCCCTGTAAAAATCTAAAATACAATAGCCAAACATGAATGTTGCTGCTGCTGCTGCAAAAAAAAAAAATTGGATGAGCCTGGGAGCCAACACCTATTAAACCACAGATATACAAATGGCATGCCTCACTGACAACAGGCAGTTTGACTCAACCTCATCACCAGATCATTGACCCATCCACATACCTCACCAGTGTCAATTTCAATCTTGATGATAGATAGAACAACACCCTACTCATGCTATCATGAGGATTCACTCCAGGCCTCTCCCGTTGCATCACTATGACCCTTGGTCAAGCAACCCAACAAATCCTTTAACTCTTGGTCTTACCAACAACACCCTTACATGTAATCACTTTTCTTGCCAATGGCAACTAAAGAACCACATATCAACAATTTTGTCACCCTTTCACACAACTAATTTGAAATTGTTGAAATTTTGACGCTTATTTGTTCCTTCCTTGCAACCATACACTCAGTTTAGTGGTTTAGTAATACAAGTCTTACTAATTAGCCCATAGCTGGAGGGGGAGAAGAGATGGTTTTCCAAGGGTATTTGTGCATAACTGAATATAATATACACAATGAGAATTAGAACTCTGCTCTCTGATTAACAATTCAGAGTCTTTATCCATTACACCACCCGCACATCCAAGCTTACAGCATCTGGTATTCCCAAGCAGTCACGCATGTAGATACTGACCAGGCTTGATGTTGCTTAACTTCAGTGATCATACAAGCAAAAATATAAGCCAACTACAACATCAGCATGGCTCAGTGGATAAAAGCATTGGCTGAATAATCCTAAAAGTGACTTGACTCAAAGAGCTGTGAGTTCAATCCCTGACAGAGAGAACAAAAACATGGAAAGTTATCAAGGGAAATTAACTAAAACTAAGATATCCACATGGACTAAATAAAGGTTTTAGTTTGAAATTCCAACAAAGATCACCTGAAGAAGGCCGGAGCATTCAATGGTTGAAATGTGAATGTAGCAAAAAAGAGGAGGACAACAATCCAAACAATGTAAATAGTATAAATAGTTACAATAACACATCTCAGAAATATAGATAGATACAATATCAAACTACTGCAAATCCAAGACAAAACGATTATCGATATATGATGAAAAATTTTTTTTTTTTTTTTTTTTTTTTTATCTCTTCAGGACAGAGGCAACCATGTCTCTCAACAGATTGCTTTTCTTTATTATCTGTAAATTACCATGACTTCTTGGGAAAGATAGTGAAGTAGTTTACTGTTGCCTTCTCCTATACTGGCTGCCCCTCAAGGTAAGAGAGATTAATATCGTGCCATTTAACTTATAGCTGTAGGGGATGTGATAGATTCAGCCTTTTCTCGAAGGCATTAGTGTGAAAGTGACTGCAACAAACTAGACTGGAATTTGAACATTCATTTGTCATTTCCCCTTTTTGCACTGATAAGTTATGCAACTTGCACCTCTCTGTCTGTCTCTCTCTCTATTTTTCTCTATCTAGCTCTCTCATATATATTGTGTAACTTCACAGAGACTTGGATGGTAAGCAGAAGTGCTGATTCCCATGTAAATAATCCTGTCATTTTTTATGGGTACTATGCTTGTGTTCCTATATCTTTTCCTTCCTGTTGATATAATGATGCATTATTTCATCAGCACCTACATTTGAATCTATCTATGATTTTGAATTGTGATTTTAAAAAGCAAATAGCTGAATTCCTTCATTAGTGCTACACACTCTTCCTACCTATCATTCCACGCTATTATTTACCTTTATACCAGACTGTGAACTAAGCTAAGTGTATTGTACATTTTTATTTACATCTGCCATTTTTACTCAAGTCTTTCCTAAAGTTTAAAAAACAAGAGGATCAATGGGCCTTACCCTGCCATGTTAATCCATGACATGTTGGCAGGGAGGTTCAATGTCATCTTTCTCCTAGAGTACTTGCCCAACCAAGGCTAAAGAGCCCAGTCTTCCATTAGCAGGAGGAAGAAGAGATAGCTTCATACCTTTCCCAAGATCATTAGTTTATTATTATATCATTAAATGAAGCAGCCTTAGCCAGAATTTGAACTCTTATCTGTTGATTCTATTTCCCATACTGATGACAACAATACCTGCATATCCACTATTAAAAATATATGACCACATTGCAGACAACATTGTAAGAAATATTTCTTTTTATTTATTGCTGTGGATGTTATGGTAGTTAAGTGGTTATCAGTTATGGATGAGTTATTTATCTTATGAAAACTTCCATTCATACCATATATCAGTATAATTGATTTGGTTCAACTGCTTTTTATGGTTTATCAACCCTTTACAGGTTATTTAAAGCCAGAAAATATTTTTACATTGTAAGAATTTTTTTGAGATAATAATGGTTTAATGATACGAGTCTTTGCATGTAAGTGAATACAACAAACATGACTGGAATTGGAACTCAATTCTCCAATTAACAACTCTGAGGCATTATCCATTACACCATCCACACATCCAAGCTTACAGCACTTGGTATTCCCAAGCAGTCACCCATCTATGTACTGAACAGGTGCTTAACTTTGGTGATCATACGGGAACCGGTGTTTTAACATGATATGGCTGTAAGTCTATAATTAATTTAGGCGTATATAATTGTGTAATAATTAAAAGAAAATGCACAGAGTGTTGATAAATATAAATAATAACTGCCACATGTGATGAAGTAAGGTAGGTTTGTTTTTAATATAGCAAGGATGGTTTAATTGTCTAAGCTATTTGTGCAAATCTTGTATTGTGTCTTTGGGTATGTTATGATGATCACATCATCAGAGAATGGAAAAAAATTAATTCATTGACTCTGATTTCAGTTGATTTTGCAACTGGTTATATGCACATATAGATCCTCTTTGAAAATGGCACTCTGCTTCTCATTTGTTCATGGCCTCATGGTTGTGAAAGCTTACTGATTGGTTGGTCATAATTATTTAATTTTAGAAATAGTGAAAGTTTGGTGAAAGTTTATATAAAGATTGTAATTTATTATATAAATTAATTGAATATATTAATAATAAATAATAATATTAATTTTAAATATTAATAAAATAAAATATTAATATGAATTAATATAAAATATTAATAATAAAATTAAACTAATATATAAATTATATAAGGATTATATATAAAGAAAGTATATATATATTTACTATTTCTATAATACAATTCCTAAACTTATCTATTACTAAAAAATAAAACAAACTTTTTTTCATCAAATCTTTATGGGGTCTACCCCCAAAAATTAAGAATAAAAGTAGTCCATGGGTAAAAAAAAAGGTTGAGAACCACTGACAATGTTAGAATAACACGTTTCTTAAGTTACAAGAAGTATTTTATAAATACAATCTAGAGAGAGGATTGTGAATTTAGTTTGAAACAGGATGTTGACTTTAAACGAATCATATTCATGACATTTATCAAATCTGAAGAGTTCTGCTTTTTGTTCTCTCTTTTATGACTGCTTTTCCTCTTTGCTCTCCACTATTCACTATTACCGAGTTGCCTTAATATACTTTGAGCCGTTCTCAGGAAATGAGTGCTTTCCTTTTCAATTAACATTCTGATTAACTCAGCCCAAAACCTACATGATTTATTTCAAAGAACTATTTCCAGAAGCTTCCAATCTTAAAACATGAATTCAAATAAATCAAAATTATTTTTAGCAAAAATAAACAGGAAGCAACTGCTTAAGATTTCTTCACAATAAGAAAAATAAACTCCACATTGTCTAATTTTGTTGTGACAATGATAAACACGAAGAAATTGTTAATTTTCTTTTTAAATCGACTGCATTCTAGACCATAGTCATTGTAAACTCAATCCTTTCATTAGCTACATAGTATGTGCTTCACCAGGACTAAATACAGTTTTTGAATTTAGAGTTGTCCTTCTCATAGACTGGTTACCACCAAAGGCTGAAGAGCCTAATCTACCCTAATATTTACTTATAGTTGGAAGCTTGAAATTCAGAGTTCTCCTTTTCCTAGACCAGTTGCCATCCAAGTCTATAGGACCCAGTCTGTCCTGCTATTTATCCATAGCTGGGGGGGGGCAGAAGAGATGGATTCATACTTTTCCCAAGGATACTTGCACATAAGTTAATGTAATGAATTTGACTGGAGTTTGAACTCAGCTCTCTGATTCCTCAGTCCAAGCCACTATCCATTACTCCACTGCCTCCACTAATGAAACCTACTATATTCTATTTTTAAACAAAGAAAGCCAGTTATAAAATATTTTTAATTGCAATCTGAATTTATTCACATAAACTAAAAGAAATCATCTTCTTTTACTCCCTGTGCTTTTTCTATAAATATTTTCATGGTAATTGTTCAGATGAGTTCTTCGCCATGGTACCTAGACTTTATGAATTTAAATGCAGTACTAGACGAGGTCTCATCAATTTACAGTTGAATTCGCTAGATGTCATTGTAAGCTCTATGCTAACAGTTGCATTTCTTGCTTGTGGAAATCTCTTCTTGTTCCATGCTTTCCAGTTAACTTTAATCTTCAAAAATTTAAAAGTAATGCCAATTACTTATTTGATGTCCTCCTGATTAATCTTCCTTTGTTCCCACTCCTTAGTAATGTTTCTGTTTTCTAATTCTTCCACACCCTGTAACCCTTTGTCTCTGAGGGGCTTTACTGCCTTGCTTGAGGTGAACTCAATTAAAAAATGAAATATGATTATATTGCTTTTTAAGAAGTTAAGATTTTTTAGCAGTATGCTTTTATCAATTGTGTCTGTGAAAGTTGAGGACTGAAAAACAAATCGTTGCATCCTTGTAGGTACAATGTAACAGGAGATACACCACTTTAAACAGAAGACTGCATTTACTCCTCACTTATTGGATTGTTAATTATGAATTACCTACTAAGGCTCTCAAAATCTTTCTTACATTCCTTGTTTTTAACCTTTGTGGTCATCTTGTTTTCTTACATGGTGATAAAAATGGAATTATTTGGTAAATTTTCATTTTAACACCCGAGTTCTAATATCCCTTCAAATTTTTCAAAAATAGTCTTATTTCCATGCAAATGTATATGCTGAACTCAAATCAACAATTAGATATTGAAGAAACCTAGCTTTTTGGATGTTAACGACCCACCCAAAAAAATCGGACTTTTCCAGGTCTTTCGTCAGCTTATTGATAAGTAATTCAGTGCTGAATTTTGTTGGTGGACATATAAAATTTGGGTCTATTTACTTCCTTCACAGTAATTCCTTGTAGTTAAATTTCAAATTAGGGTTAGGTGTTTTTTTGTTTTTTTTTGGTTATTCTTTTATTTTTTTTATTTTTTTTTAAGAAGAAAGTTAACTTTCAAATTAGGGTTAGTTTTTTTTTTTTTTTTTTTTTGTTATTCTTTTATTTGTTGATGTTTACATATATTTGAAAATTAACTTTCTTCTTAAATTAAGTAAAAAAAAAAAAAAAAAAAAAAATCGTTTTACGGAAGCGCGTACTAATTTCTGAAATAAAATAGTTCAGCAGTGAATGACGCTCAGGTGTTAAAATGAAAATTTACCAATTATTTATACCTACCTGACTGAAATATTGATATGCCATAAAACAATACTCATTTTTAGGTACCTTGTATAAATAATTAATGGACTTATTTTTAATTTAACATTTTTATTACTTCAAATGTTAGTGAATACTTGTATTTGAAATAGACAGCCTATTTTTATTTTAAACAGTGGGATCTTTTCTGTTAATTCATCCCAAATAAGGTAAAGCTACTTATTGCAAATATTAATTCACCCCAAGAAATTATAAATTTTGAATCAAAGTTTGTTTTTTATTAAATTTTTGGCACTCTTTTGAAATTATAAATTTTAAATCAAATTTTGTTCAGCTTGTCATGCAACAACTCCAACCAACAGAACGAAAAATTACCAAAAATCAGGGAGTTCTTCACATTTGTAAGTGTGTATGATATTTGAGGTACTTACACAGAATTTTTTGCAATTTAAAAAAAAAGAAAAAAAATCTGTTTTTGGCTTGTTTATTGGATGTAGACCCCCTCACTTAGAAATGGTGCACCTGAATTGCCCACATTTGGGATGATCAAAAAAGTCAACCCATCTGGAGTGCAATGGAAAGGCCTCGCTTTGGGAGAATTTGGTGTGAATTTTAGTAAATATAAATTCTTTTTATTTTGGGGTGAATAAACATCAAAGATCCAAACATGTGTCTGTTAGGTCTATCAGCTTGCACATTTGAGAAATTTCAATAATGAAAATGACTGGGATCAAACCTATGTCCATCTTTGTAGGAGAAACCAATGTTTGATCCGGTGTGCTTTACCACTCGGCTACAAAGAATGTCACCGCTCAGCAAGGCTCTAATTTACCTTTTTAAAGAAAGCACATTTGCTCAATCAGATTATTTTCATTGAAAGCCTATTTTTTTATCTTAAATATAAAGAAAGCAATTTCTAAAGAAATAATGGATTTATTTTTAATCTGACATTTTCATTATTTCAAATGTTATTATAGTGAATACTCGTATTTGAAATAGACAGTCCAATTTTATTTTTGTTTCAAACAGTGTATATTATGTCTATGACTCTGTTGCTGTATTCTTCTCTGAATGCCACTCTTACTCTGGTCTGTGTCTATTGATCTGTCTCCGGTGAGCTTGCTCTGCACTAATCCTGCACCCCCCCCCCAATATTGTGTTTCATTATATGCAGGAATATCAGTGAAGAACTGTCGAAGATCAGGCTTAACTCCTCTATCCTGTCTATGTTTGTGAAAGACTAAAGTCACTGGTGTCACCAGTAATCTTAATTAACTTCAGCAACACTCATTTACAAGTGTAAAAATAACAACTTTTATTTATGGTACTATGATTAAGATCATGAATATATAAACAAAAGGGATTTGTAGGAGTTTCCCCATATAAGGAATTCTTAAGTTGGGAGGAAGAGGATGACTGGTGGTTGCAGTTATGGCTAAACAGTCCAATGTTGTTCAACTATTTAAATGAAGGCAGTTGATTGAGGGAATTCAAAAAATGATGCAGAGAACAGGTCTCTAGCTAATTGAGGCACCACGATCATCTGGCAGGGAGAGTGTTTGTCTACGAGCAGTGAGACCAGTTTGATCTTACTACTCTGCTCTTTCAGCTTTTTATGGGGTAAAACACAATTACACTGCTCTGATTGGCCAGTCAATAATAATGCTTGACCAATGGTATTAGCTAGCTAATAATAATGCTTGATCAATGGTCTTGTGTCATATGCCTCGAAGGGGAGGAAGCAAAGCTCCCAAGAACTGAATATGATTGGTGGTTCAATCAAAATAATGGCCCTGTGTTGTAAGTATCATAAGTATCGGAGGGAAGACGAGAAGCTCCATCCCAGCCCTTTTCACACTGGTGAGCCAATCAAAGATAGTGGCTCTATGTTTGCCCTTATCCACTCTCAGTGGAACATTTTCCATGTTTCAGAATGTAACCCCTCATTTGACTTGATTATCACAGTCAATTATCATTGTCAATTCAATCTGAAAATGTGTTATATCCCTGATTAACACAAACCTGAGCTATAAAGATTCATTTTGTGTCACTTATTCCAACAAATAATTCCTTTATCAAAATTAATACTTAAGCTTACAATTTTATCTCTCACATTATACTCTATAAGTATTTTTTTTTTTTTTTTTTTTTAAGCATTTCACCCCTAGCAAGGTGGGAAGCCACTAGCATGCAAGGGGTTATAGAGGATTTGGAGCGAGAGAAGGTAGGAATGATAGAGAAAAGGATGAGGAGAAGGATAGTGGATAGATCAAGGCAACTGGAGATGTCTATTGACATTACATTTGAATAGTTGGAGATTATAGCTATCAGGGAAACAGGAATAGGGAAGAGAGTTCCACAGGTGAGAGGTGCGAGATATGAAGCTATTGGAGTAGAAGAGGCAGCTACATTTAACAGTTTCAACAGTGAAAGGGTGAGAGTGGGATGCCAGCCTCGTAGGACGCTTGAATTCGCAAAGTCTGGTAACCAGCGAAAGCATCTCATTGGAGCAATTACCATGAAAGTATTTGTAAAAAAGACAGATAGAGGCGACGGAATGTCTGTTAAACAGTAGGGGCTCCAGACCATATATGGCAGCAATACTCCATGCAAGGGCGAATGGTTGATTTGAAGGATCGATTCTGGGGAGAAAAATTGACAAAAACCAGATAATTCATGGTATCACATTGATTTAACATGAAAATATTTTTCTTTCTTTAGAAATAAAAAGTAGATCACCAGTCAACCTTTGACAACAGCTGTTAGTTTGCACATTCGAAAAATCTGAATGAGGAAGTATGATTTCCTTAAAATGGGATAATAGAACCTTGCTAAACTGTGACACTCTCTGTAGCTGAGTAGTAAAAGCATAGCAGATCAAATGGTGGTTCCTTCTACAAAGGAGGACACATGTTCGATCTTTCCTATAGTGCATATTTTTTTTTTATTTGTTCGCATATTAACCAAAGGTGTCAGTGAAAAAAAATTTGTATGTCAACAATAAGTTCAATCACAAATCTGTGTTTAAAAAGTTCAAAAGGCAAAATGGTCGTAAACAGTCCAGCAGGCAAATTAAAACTGAAAATGGAGTCAAAAATCCAACCTTCCACTCGCAACAGAGGAAATACACTTCTGCTTACTAAGTTCAAAAATTGTTCTCTCCTTGTTAATCAAAAGCAATGGCCTTTATTCACAGAGCAATTTTTCTGATTGGTCATGCCAGTCTTTCTGATACTTAAAGCGAAAGGTTTTTGCTATTTTTTTAAATTTTTCCTTCAGCAGACCACACACAAAACATGAACTCTTTTTTGATGTAGGTGATTTTCTTCTTGTTACATTACTAAGATTTCTTAAATGTTTAAAACAAAAATAAAATTAAGGTGTTTATTTCAAATACGAGTAGCCACTAATAATAATGTTTGATGTAATAAAATACCTTATCTGTAATGAAACTGCAACAGAATTATGAAATAAGGAACAAATAGGAAATGTTTATGAATTTAACATGTTTTGTTTTTATTTAAGCTTCATCAGAAAATATGAAGGAGAATAAATCTGGTATTTTTATTTTTGTGTTGTTTGTTACTTAACCAATGAGTTCCACAGATGAGAAGTGCAAGTGAAGAAACTATTTGAATAGAACTTATGGTTATATCTAGAGAACTATCTACCAATCTAGTACTGTGATTAAATTCAATAAGGACAGATATATATATATATATATATATATATATATATATATATATATATATATTCTTTTTTCCTCACTGGTAGCACAACTTGGAGTTTGATGTACAATGCAATAATCTTTAAGTGCTGAGTAGAAACTGGCAGTTACATAATTTGAATTTTAATAAAAATATCCCACTAACCCAATGTTGGCACAGAATTACTGCTTATAAACACACAATCTTCGATGATTTTTTAATCATTGATTTTTCTTGATCGATTATTTCTGCTTATGTACAGCTCAAATGACTTAATCCATTTCATTATATGTTGTCATTATTTATGTTAAGATACGTTTTGTGAGCAGAAATGATTGATTGAGAAAAATTGTTGATGATAGTGTGTTTATAAATAGTAATTCAGACTTTGCTAAGAGGCTTCTCTGTAGCTGAATGGTAAAGCATGTCAGGTTAAATGACAATTTCTCTATAGGAATACAGGTTTGATTCCTGTCGAAGAACACATATTTTCTACAAAATTTCTCATACATTCAGGCTGGTAAATGTAATAAATACTGTTTAATTAAAAACAGAGCATTTACTTAAATAAAATGTATCTATAAAAATAATGTATAAACTGAATATATATATATATATATATATATATATAAGGTGATTGCTTTGTTTTCAGACATGAATGCTACCTCATTGTGTTCTATCACAACCCTGATTATCCAACCTCTGTCTATGATGTCACAGATGACTTTTCAGTCCTGCTGCATACCTGTATCATTTGATGCACATGACAGGTGCATGATAGGATTTTCATTGGATTGATTAGATCAGCTTGCAGAATATGATTCTTGTGCATTGCCACATGCCTTTTGAGCAGTGACGGATCAACTATAAAACTAATGAAGCTTAAGTTTCAGGACCCCCTAATCCCAATCCTAATTTCAAAATTCCCCCATAATTGGTCAAATTTCCAAAATTTTTTTTCTGTTTAAGTTTCAGAGTCCCCAAAATGTATGTGTGACACTGCTTTTGAAACGTCTTTGCATTCTCTTTCACTCCCAGTAACTGTTTGCATCTTAGTGGCATTATCACCTTGCTTAGTGTGAAATGATTAAAAAAATTGTCAATATGTGGTTTACTTTGTGGGGTCTATCAAACTTTCTACTAAGACAAGTAAATTGTAGTGTCATCTGCATAAATACCTAGTTGGGAAATGATGATATAAGGGAGATAATTGATGAAGATCAGAAACAGTGTAGGTCCAAGAATAGAGCCATGATGGACCCCACATTAGTATGAAATGATCTGGAAGCATGCCCATTCAGCACAGTTTTCATTACTCAATTGGTTAGGAATGATTGGATGAAGCCAAATATACGTCCCATGACACTGAGACCCTTGAGCTTGCATAAAAGGCCAGTATGCCAAACCCTGTTGAACACCTTTGAGATATCTAGAGCTACAGCTCGAGCTTTGCCATTCATATCTAAAGCTTGATAGATAAATTCTATATGTAATATTCATATCATTAACATAACGAAATCCTCTGATCAACCTGGGATGTGCAGGTGGTGTAGTGTATGAGAAATCAGAGAGCTGGGTTAATTACATTAATTTATGTGCAAATATTTTTGATAAAGGTATAAATCTATCTCAGCTCCCCCAGCTAAGGGTTAAATAGTAGAACTTGTATCTGGATAAATCATTGTTATTCTAAAAACAATTGTATTTTGACTCACAAAATCGTATTATTCTTACAATGCAAAATATGTTTTGGCTTTAAATAAACCATAAAGAGTTGATAAGCTATAAAAGACCCAAATCAATCAATGAAAAAAATCTGATCAGCATTCATAGAAAACATGGATAATATATTCACCTTAAGCTGCTTAAAAGGTTCCAATAGAAATGTGTGAAATGAATATTGAACAGCAAGTGACAATCTTTAACACCCGAGATTAAAGTGCTTCACAGAGCTAGCTGTGTGTGCATCAAGGCTATAGTCACTTACAATGTACTGGGTATGGCATGTTATGTACATAAATGGCAAAAGGCCTCAAAAGAGACTTTTTGTTGGTCATCTACATAATGAAAAGTATCCACAATGTAGGCCCCCAAAACATTCAAGAATTGCATATAGAACATGTACAAAGGTTGACTAAACCTTTGTACATGTTTGTATTGGGACTGATGCTATAAAAAAAAAAAATACAGCACATATCAATTTATTTTAATCTCCTTCAAAGTATTCCCCTTCTGAAGCTACAGAATTTATCCAGTGTTGTTTCCATTGATGGAAACACTCTTGGAACTCCCTTTTTGGGATAGTGAGCAGTTGCTTCGTCACGTTCTCTTGGATTTCCTGTTGTTTCTTTCAAGTGGGATTTTTTTAGAAAGAGGGAAAAGTTGCAAGGGCACGATCTAAGGAATATGGTGGTTGTCAAACCTAGAGAATGTTGTGCTTAGCCAAAAACTGCTGCACAAGCTATGGTAACTGATGGCCAAATTCTACACAATTTCTTTTCAAACTATACAATGGAAGTGAGCAAGAACATCATAACACAGTGTGTATGCATAACAAAGTTCAAGGGCAAGTGGCTTCACTCTGTATACTTTAGCTCCGTTACCATAGCAATAGTCCCGATATACTTTTAGATCAGACCTTGTATATACTGAATATTGACATGAATACCTGGAAGTGTTAGTTGAAAATCATTCTGATTGGAGGTACTCTGATGAAGACAGTTGAGTTTTTTTGATAAAGAATGAATTAAACGTGATACATTTGAAATTAATCTACAGAAAGGAGGTGAGTGGTTGTTTGATAATACAAAGGCAGGATTTCCTAGGCAGGATATGCCAATCACATCAAGTCTCATTTCAATCTACAGAAGCAGCTTATCTATGTCAAAACTCACAAGGTACAACCTGTGTGGTTTTGCAATAGGGTTTGTAAGTCATCTGCTGAATTAAAAAGGTGCATTGTGGTGTGCAAAAAAAAACATTCCATAAACTGGTTTGTTCATGATCAAGAAGTTGAGTTTTGTCTATGTTTGTTACAAGATTTGTAAATCAGCAGCGGGACTTTAGAGTTGGCTCAGGGGATATGGGGAGGAAAAAAGGAAAAATGACAATGATGACAAATTAAGGTATAATGGAAATGACAATCATCTGACAAGATGAAACTATATAATGTATATGTGAGTGTATGTAATATATATGTACAATGTCTGAGTGTCTGTGTGTGTGTGTGTGTGTGCATATATATAGGCATGTATATGAATATACAGTGTAACCCGGATATAAGAGAAACCCGGATATAAGAGAGATTTTCTCTGGTCCCAAATTAGAGCCTGTGTTAATGTATATAAAATAGACCAAACCCGGATATAAGAGAAACCCGGATATAAGAGACTTCTTCTCCAGTATCGACAACTCTCTTATATCCGGGTTACACTGTATAATGTGTTTTCATGACAATGCAATATGTGTGGATATATATGTATAAATACAAATATGTACAAATATATATATGTATATGTAATATGCATGCATGCATGAATACATGCAATATATATGTACTGTGCAAGTATATATATATATATGTGTGTGTGTGGGATTGTGATATATATAAATATTAGAATCATATAACTAAAATTAAAGTTAAATAATACAAATTAATTAAACAGCAATAATTTATATTTTAAATATGAGAGTGAAAACTTAATACTTCTCGTTTTCACTCTCGTGTGGTCATGTGTGACATCACAAGCTGCAATGCGATTTTCACTTGCGTGTCTCATATACACGAATTTGTCCTTGCTTTGAAATTTTTCATGCAACAAAAACAGACTATCATTATTGTTTCATCTGTGTATTGTTTGATATATTGAAATGTAATTGTCATCTTTGATTATGGCTTATGTAAGCCGAAAGCTTAGATTGGATTTAAACATGTATCAATATGGTGATTTCCTTTCGTCTTTATAGTGGGTCAGCCAATTTGTATTGGTTATAAATAGAAATAAAAACTGACGCTCTACAATTTTTACAATATCAAATGTAACAAAGACAACAACAAGAGAAATAATCAAGTAGAAGGTAAAGAAAGCAAACAAAACAAGACCGATAATATATGTATATACAAATATATATTAATAACAAGTTACAATACATGGAAACAGTACAAAGGACGAAGTGTGTGTGAATATTCTGTATGTGCGTGCGTGTGTGAATATTCTGTATGTGCGTGCATGTGTGTGTATTATGCTTTAGCGTGTTTCCACGCTATCCCTTGTTAGCGACTACATTTCGAGGTTGATAGCTGAAAATCCTCTAGGAATAAGAGAGTTTACCTCAAGGTGTCAGTGCACAGGCCTGAAGGGAAAAAGAGATAGAGGCGAAGGGTCATTGGCTATTTATAGCCAGGAAAGAGAGACCCCTGGTGAAAGGGTTAACGGAGTGAAAGGAGGAGTTAACTCCGACATCTTTCAATGATAATGTTATTAAGCTTATCAGACAATATGAAAGGAACTTACTTAAAATAAATACACAAAACTTGTCTATATTTTTTAATGAAACCTGCATTAATGAATATATATATATATATTAAAAATTCAGATATAAATAAAATATATATGTAAAAAAACAGTTTTAATAAAAAAGTATCAGAATGCAAAGTGATGTAATTTAATGCCTAATATAATAAACAAAAGTGAGTAAATGTTCTCAATATTGAATTTTTATTTTATTTTATATATATATATATATATATATATATATAGAGAGAGAGAGAGAGAGAGATCAAGTATGGATAGGAATCTGACAAAATAATAGAATAAAGAACAAGTAGGAAACAGATCTCAATCTAACATATTTCACTTTATTAAAGCTTTGTCAGAGATCAAGATAGAAATGATCAAAATTGATAAAAAGCAAAGAGACACAGATTAATGGTATGTTGTATTTGGCTATTTCTTATTGGTTAATACATGTCACGTGTAATGAATATAATATTCAATAATTGTGACAAACATTCTTGGCTATTTCTTATTGGTTAGTACATGTCACATGTAATGAATATAATATTCAATAATTGTGACAAACATTCTTGGCTATTTCTTATTGGTTAGTACATGTCACATGTAATGAATATAATATTCAATAATTGTGACAAACATTCTTGGCTATTTCTTATTGAGTTAGTACATGTCACATGTAATGAATATAATATTCAACAATTGTGACAAAACATTCTTGGCTATTTCTTATTGGTTAGTACATGTCACATGTAATGAATATAATATTCAACAATTGTGACAAACATTCTTGGCTATTTCTTATTGGTTAGTACATGTCACATGTAATGAATATAATATTCAATAATTGTGACAAACATTCTTGGCTATTTCTTATTGGTTAGTACATGTCACATGTAATGAATATAATATTCAACAATTGTGACAAACATTCTTGGCTATTTCTTATTGGTTAGTACATGTCACATGTAATGAATATAATATTCAATAATTGTGACAAACATTCTTGGCTATTTCTTATTGGTTAGTACATGTCACATGTAATGAATATAATATTCAATAATTGTGACAAATATTCTTGATGCTAAAGTGTGTAAAATTTAGTGAGATGCAGTAGGATGTTTTGAAAAATTTTGTTTGGTTTGATTTTTCATTAAAGTATATCTTGTGTATTCTGCATATACATTGATTTTTATGTATTTGGAAGAGATAAGTTAGATTCATGAATAGTCAACCTGTAGAAAAATGATGATGTCATGTAGTTTTTTAAACATGTGTTAATAGTTGGTAATATTGCCATGAATATATTTTCATAATATTTTCTCTTTAAATGGTTATGTTCTTTTTTGATAAGGCTGGCATTGGTGAAATTAAAGTTATGTCCTACATCATTGCAGTGTAAGATGAGAGAATTTGAATGTTTATCTAAACGCAAGTCTCTTTTGTGTTCCTGGATGTGGATCTTTATATATATAAGTTATTTATTTTTTTATATAATTATTATCTTATTTTAATTTGATAAATTATGTATTTATTTTAAATAAGAGAAGGTGGTGTTAATGACTTATTTTTAATTTTAAAAATGTCTCATGGTTATGAATGTTGACTTACAACAGGAGAATTTCTTTTAAGGAAAGGGATATTTGAGAAGATATAGAGCATAAGTTATCATTTTGGGAAGAATCAATAACTGCACTCTCAAGAACTTTCCGTCTAAGTAATTTTATCTTTTAATAAGTGTGACATTCTTGAGATCAAAATTGTGGTTGAACTTATTTCTGTGTTTAACTAATGACTTTGATGAATTGTCATGTATGAAGTCTTTTTGTGAACATAAATAAGTTTTTTAAACAAACTTTACTTTTAATTACACAGCGTTAAGAATATTTTAGAATGTTCTTAAATTTAAAAACATTTGAAAACATTATATTTTTGCATTTGTTTATAAATACATGCTGCAAATAAAATACTTACATTTATGGTTACCTTAATATAGTTCCTCAGGAAACAAAACACATTGGTAAAGAATAAATTTCCTTTCGTCTGTATTCATATATATATATATATATATATATATATATATATATATACACATACATACATATAGAAAAATATGACAAACTAGAAAAGTTTATTTGTGATGTGTTTCATCCATTAGCATTTAATCGCACAAAATGAGAGATGAAGATAGTTTCAAAATTTTATGAAAGAATATTTTTTTTCAATCTAGCCAAATTCATCTGTATTCTTTTTGGCTAGATTAAAAAAAAATTCTTTCAAAGGAAAAAAAGAAAAAAGAATTCTTTGAAAAGAAAAAAGAAAAAAAATATTCTTTCAAAAAATTTTGAAACTACCTGCATCTCTCATTTCGTGCACATGTATAGATATGGCAACATCAACAAATCATTTCGTGCATATGTATATATATGGCAACATCAACAAATCATTTTGTGCATATATATAGATATGGCAACATCAACAAATCATTTCGTGCATATGTATATATATGGCAACATCAACAAATCATTTCGTGCACATATATAGATATGGCAACATCAACAAATCATTTCGTGCACATATATAGATATGGCAACGTCAACAAATCATTTTGTGCACATGTATAGATATGGCAACGTCAACAAATCATTTCGTGCACATGTATAGATATGGCAACATCAACAAATCATTTTGTGCACATATATAGATATGGCAACGTCAACAAATCCTAGTCTGATGAAATCCTGACGGATGAAACATGTCATGAATAAACTTTTTCAGTTTGTCATATTTTTCTAAATACTGTTTGTTGATATATAAAATTATACAAAATTATATATCATTATATCATATTTATATATATGTGTGTGTGTGTGTGTCTGTAGGTGGATTGACTAAAAATTTCATAGGCTGACTATAAATGAGTGAGGCTAGAGCTGTAAAATCTTACATGCATTCAACTCTTATTAACAACTGCATTGTTTATTTCCAGGTATGAAGCTGGACAGAAAAGGTCATCGGCTGACTATGAAGCAGTGATGCTAGAGCAGTAAAATCTTTTATGCATTAATTTCAACTCTTCTTATTAATAACAGCATTGTTTATTTCCTGGTAAACTAACATCTAACTGTTCAAAGAAGACCGGACATCCTGTTAGTTGAAAAAACATCAACAGCAGATATAAGAACATCATTATTGTAATATTGGTTCTCAGCCAAATGTTTTTTCAAGTTAGGGAACAGATAATAGTGAAATTGAGAGAATAGGGACAATGATCAACCAGTTTAAAGTTATAGTCAGCCATTGAAACCAAGGACTTGTGTGCTGTAGTATTGTGCTGATGAAACAAATCCCCATTTGCTATGTGTGTTTGGTCTTGATAGACTTTTATTATATAGCAAGTTAGCATTACTCTCCATTGATGGTGTTGCCCTTTTGAAGCTAGTCAATAAACACAATGATTTTTGCATCTCAAAAAAATTGAGGCCATCACCTTCCCTGCAGATGAAACAACATTGGCCTTCTGCATGAATTGACCCTGTAACTTGGACTCAAAGTGATGAACCCAACACTCATCCTTGGTTAAGAAACATTCAAGTAAACCAGCTGGATCTGTCTCAGACACTGTCAGATTTTTCTGTAATGTGTTTTGCTGGGTATGCTTTTGATCAGGTGTTAGAAGATGTAAAGCCCACCAAACAAAACTTCATTATGAAGAATATTCTTAACTTTCTCATGGAATATGTTAATAACATTGACTATATGATTTATAGTTAAGCACCTGTCTACCATCACCATCTGGTAAAAAAAAAAAATCAATGTTTTCCTTGGTGGTGACTGTTTCAAGAGATTCATCTTCCAAGGCGCTATCTTTTCAAATATCTCCATTCCTGAAAGAATTACTCCTATAACAAACCAACATACATAAGCATAAAAATGTTAAAAAATTAAAAGAAAACTGTTAAATTTATAACCACTTGATATTTGAAAAGAAATTTGTAATGTATATAAATTTATCCCATAAAAAATAATTTATCCCATACTAAAATAATATATATATATATATATATATATATATATA